>VXAY01005889.1:518759-565136 GCA_013399855.1 Oxyruncus cristatus | reverse complement strand
AAAAAAAAAAAAAAAAGCCCCAAAACAAAAACAAACCTAAAAAATGAAAGAAAGGAGAAATGCAGACTTTCTGGGAATCTCTGGTAATAGGGATTTTTTCTGATGGGAATTTATTTAGATGAGCATTTTTCTCAAATGGGCATGCATTTATGACACATTCTACATTTGAAACTTTTTTTTAAGATCAAAGGATCAAATTCAGTTGTTATCCATGGAACAAAAATTTGGGTTTGATATTATGAGCTTGCTTCAATCATGGATGACAGTCAGTGTCTTCAAGTTCAGCATCAAATATTAAAAAGAGTTTGCTAATTTTCAAATTAACTTTAGTTACTGCCATGACATTACATTGTGAAAGAACATAACAAAAATGTACAATATTTGTTTGCTGAACTATTGCTAAGTTTTTGTGGTAGCATGGAGTTAGTGTGAGTTCACTGGTGCTGCTATAAAAACTATAAACTGTTTGAAAACTGAAGGCATAGACTAATCCCATAGACTTTTCAGATCTGCTTGCACACTATCCTTAAAACCTGACCTTTTTTCTTTGTATGTGCTATTTGGCCAAATGACCCTTTGTCTAATTCCATAGAGTTACACCAGAGATTGTCATATGAACAATAAATGTATGCCCTTTTAATTCTCTTATGGAATAGAGGACATAAATTCTTTTTATGTACAGTGATGTCAGACAATAACTTAATTTTTTTTTTTGCACTTTTATCTTGTTAGCCTTAGATGTAGATGGAATGCTAAGTTACAATTACCATCTTTGGAGAGTGTATTATATCATATCATATCATCATTTGGAGAGTCTATCTATCATAATAGAGTGATCTATATTCCCACAATTAATTTTAATACTTTTTAGACTCTAGACATTCTGCTTGTTATTGTTTAAAGTGCAGCTCTGCTTTCCAAATTTATTCTGAAAATACCATAGAATGAGTCTGTGCTTATTCTCTGCCCATAACTACAAAATATAATTTATGCATATAAAGTTGAAGTTTGGTTCTTATCAGGTTTTTTGTAACTGAAAGACTCTTTTATGCTGAAATATGTGTTGTTGTCTACTGTCTTACACACGTGCCTCTCCTCAAGCTGATAAAGAACGTACCACCATCTTGTGTCACCAGCACTGATTTAGAGACAGGAATGCTAAGACCACTGATGTGAGGTGTGATATGCTGTCACTGGCACAGCTCACATGAGATGAAGATTAGAGACGCACCTTTCTGTGGTCCCTGAGACAGGCTTATAGGGCTGCACTGTTGCAAAGGGCTCCCATTTCTGCCAAAAGGGGATTCTCTAGTGACAGCATCATTGAAGACCAATAAAGTTTCATGTTTGCCACTATTTAAAAAAAGTTATTTTGAAGAATTTCTTCAAAATTTCCTAGTATTTGTGAAAAATACTGACCAGAATCAGAGGAAAAGAACTTTTTCTCATCCTTTTTTTACCTCACCATAAGTTCACTGATTTTTCTATCTTGGTCACTGAAGAAATAGCAACCTAATTATTCTGAGGGTCTTTCAACTATTGTTTATTTCAGTCTGCAAATCCTAAGCCAAACTCACAGGAAGAGTTAGTATTTTTGCCGGTCAGTCTTAAGATTCATAAAACACTTTTCATCAGGAATAAAATGCAAATGTATCTGAAAACAGAGTTCTAATTACACTTGTCATATAACATCAAGAAAGCTGTCACCAGCCAGAGGCTTGAAAACAATGTCATCTGACAGTGACACGTACTGCTCCTATTGTAAGAGACTGTAAACAAATTTCCAACCTCTCTAACACTGATGTGGTAATCAAGAAGAAAAGTTTAATCTTTAATGTTTAAACAATATGATAAATATTTAAAGAGTAGAATATTTTCTTTTTCTGTGATTCATCAACTAGTATTAAATCAGAATCGACATTTCTTAAGGTAACTTTGCTCTTGCAATTTTGTAGCTGGTGTCACAAGTTATATTACTTTTCAGGTAGGTGGACACCATCAGAGGATGACTCAGAAATCCCTGCAATCGTTACCTTTATTTTGAAATACCTTTCTCAATTTATTCATATTATAAGTGATAGTTTAGATTTTGCAACTTTCATTTCATAAAAATTAGAGTCTGTTTTTCTCTTAATGAGTGAAGCCAGTCCTTGCAGATGTTAGTTATAGAACATACAGGAACACATGAACATTTGTCATGATAAAGTTTAATCACCTCCCTGCAGTATTATGAATTCATTAGTCATTTTCTACAGTGAAAACTAGAGCTAAACAGGAAGCTTAGTCCTTTGATCTATATGAAAATACATATCCTTTCATCATGTTTTGGCTTTTCTCTCTGAAGAGAAACTGAACTGAAGCTGTGGTGTCTCCTATGCACCCTTCACATTGCATGCTGTCCTGTTTCTAATGTGACATGATTGTACAGTTGCAGCAAATGGGATAACTAGGGAAAATGCCCTGCTTTGTGAGAGACTGTTTCTGTATCCATCACAGTTTTAATGAAAATATAGTTTTCCTTTGCATCCAACCCCCAGATGTGCTCTCTCCCTGTTGAAGCACAAGCAGAGAAGACAACCACTGTTGTTGAAAAGTAGGCACCAGAAGCAAACTACTGTTTATAAGCAGAAAATACTTAGTAGAGAAAAGAGCAATTCATCAAGGGGTGCCTGCAAAACTAAGTTTCAGGCAAAGAGGCCTAGGCTTTTTTTTCCTCATTCCTAGTGACAGGAAGGTGGAAACACCTTAGTTCCATTGCTTTTTCCCTCACATGTGCCCTATGACCCGTTTGAGGCATCTTGTGTGGGCAGTACTTGAAGATATCATGGTCCTTTCTTGCGTTCCCACTTAAACATTCTTATTTCTTAAAATCTCTTCCAGTTAGTCTATTCTTTTTTCTGCCCACCTTGGAAACTTGTTTTTCTCCCCTGCAGTCTAAAGACAATTTTGCTCTGTATTTTTGGGGCCTTGGAGCCTGCTTATGACCAAAATGGAAATACTCATTAGGTATTGCATTCAGAGCAATTCTTAGAAAAATCAGCCTCATCATGGAGGGTAGCAAATATGAGATAAAAAGCCTAAAATTGCCTTTGTACAAAAATTTCCCTTAATGAATGGTTTTGAAAACAGAAAAACTCAGCCAGTCATTTGACAGTCTGTGTTACTACAAGTTTAGGGAACAGCGAATGATTCTCGTTCCCAGAGTGCTCTGATTTCTAGTGAAGATCTTTATGTTGTATGGCTGCTTCTAACTCACTTGTTAACCATCTGAATGCAGATACTTGCATCTATAATGTGTGGCCCTGCTCAGAGAAAGGGTATATTTTTCACTATTACTTGTAGAAGACTGGCATGTTTCAGGGTTGTGAAGTTTGTTTTATTCTATACCATTGCTGCTTAGATTGCTAAGAGAAGGAGTTATGCGACCAAAAAACCATCTTTACATAGTGATTGAATGTTTTTCAGGTTTTCCGGTGGTTTAGTCAGCAGCTTAGAGAAATTAAATGCCAAGTGGGAAAAAAAAAGGTGTAGAAGAATTTTAGTGTCTTATCTTCTTGTAGGTTTCCACTGATGGTGATTTCTGGAACACTGTGGCTGTAAATTATTGGAAATGATGAAATATTTTTGCTGTACTACAAAATTTTAAAGGGAATTCCTGGAATAATACATTGCAAAGAAAAGAAATCAAATTGTTTGCAGACAAGTTGTAGCTTTAACTCCATGTTATAGTAGTCTTCCCCATCTTTTGAAAGTGCAAAGACAGGTAGCTGATCTCTTCTTTTTTTTCTTGCTTTTTCGCCATCACAGGCTTCCTGGATCATCACATCTTGAAAGTCCCTTTGTTCAGCTACCTCATTCTCTGTTAGAACCACATATTAGCTTGAGTTTATTGCATTATTTTTTTCATGTTTATGAAGCAGGTTCATAAACTCTCCCCTTTTCTAGCAGATCTTGTGTTGAGCATATTTAGATGTAATTTTCATCAACAAAAGGAAAAGTTTCATGTATCACATTTTTGATCATTCTATAATGATAAGTAGAAGTTTTACCATTAACTTATGTGGGAAGGGAGTTGGAGCAGAATTCGTGGAAAAAAATTACTATCTATAAGCAGAAGGAACTATTTACCACTTTTTACTTTTTCTCAGTTAATAATGGTGACTGATGCAGCATAAAACATATTGTTGTGTTTTCAGCATATGAAATTTGCTGAATAACTGATATTTGTTGTCCATTTTTCTGTAGGTATATTTCTAATACTTGTTTGACCTGTGGTTGTCTTCTAACGCTGATATTATCCTAAGAGTATCTTTGCTTGAGATGATTCCTGAAAATGAGTCTTTCAGCTTTAGGCCTGATCCTATTTGCAGTGTATTGCTGAAGTTTTAAGGTTCATCCAAGCAGCCTACAAAGCCCTGAATTAAATAGTCAAAAGTTTCAAATAGTAAAACCACCAGAAAGAATGTCCATAGGTGATGCCATCCACTGCTGCAATGTAAATTCCCACCCACTATTTCTACCTATTAACTATATCAGTAAGTCTTTAGGTAGTATCCTGACTCTTGTTTCATTCCTAGTCAACACCCAAATAAATATCTATTATGGACGATTGATTAAAAGGAAGAAAAGAAGTCATAAGAATTTCTTTCAGTAGTGCACAAATGAGAAAAAAAAATCCAAGTATATTCCAAATTTGTGGATGGAAAGGAGGCTGAAACATAAATGGATAAAAAAAAATATGTAATTTATAAAGCCATGTCAGTGGAGACAGACTCAAGCTCTTTGTATTCCGAACCCATATTTGTCATTTTACTTGTTATATCATTAACAGAGTGTTATGATATTTTCAGTAAGTGCTATATGACAGAGTAGGAATATAAATTTTCTGATGTGCATGGCCAGAATGTGGCTTAAACCTGCATCTGAATGTGGTGACAGTAGGTCAATATATTGTTAAAAATATTGGTGTGTCTATTTACAATATTCAGCAGGTGTGGTATTTTTCAGCAATAAAATATGACAAATTTCAAAAATAAGTTGTATGTATTTAGTGATCTGAATTACAAAGAAAAGCATTAATTGTGAGTTGCTAGAGTCTGAGTGTTGTTTGTATTTTAAATCCAACATTCCTATGACTTAATACAGCTGAAAATTTATTGTCTGTCTGGCAAATTGCAAAGCCTAGGGATTAGGACACTGGTATTTAAGTTAATTTTATTTTTCTTTTATGTATTTAGATTATCCACTGATTTAATTTGTAGTTGAGGAAGCCAAAGACAACTAATAAATCATAGCAAAGAACTTGAATGTTTCTCTGCTTTGATATCTAAATTAGTGAATATCCATTTTTAAATTGATTTCCATATGCTAATTTCTGAAGTGCGCATTGATTCTCCAGGTTTACTAGGAATTGTGAGTTGTTTAAGAGCTCCTAGTGTTTAGTCCCTTCTCCTCCCACGCAGCTTATTTCAACATGAGTTACAGTTGTAGCAGGTGTTCCTCTGGACTTCTAGGGAATGAGGATGTTTTTCCTTAATACTTGAAACCTCTTAATGACTTTTGGTCAGCTCCTTCTCTCTAATGGCTCTTCATTATTTCAGTTAAGTCCTCCATTTTAGTAGTATTTATGAAATTATTTGATAAATAAGCAAGCATAAATTAATTCTGGCATTTTCTCAAGCAAAGCAGTAGATACATAGATAACTATACCATTTCCTAATCAAGAGAGGAAAGAGAAGCAAACCCAGCTTCCTGGCGCTTTCCTTAGCCCATGAGAAATTGTTCCTGCAGGTTTGTTGCACAACTTTTTATATGGAAAAGTGACTGTGTTATATGCACAATGAGTATTTACAGCATAACACCTCACTATGTGTACCAGTCCTTCGTTTTTTGCTGCAAATAACGTGAGTCAAATACGGCTCTTTACTCCTACCAGCTTCTCAGCACTGAGGTCATTGCTTTTTGCATCGTCTTTTCAGCTGTTTAAATTGTGCACTGATTTGCAATACATTTACCCTGACTCTGTGCACATAAATCTGCGTGGCACAGGAATTGAACTGTTCTGAACTCCACTAAAATCAGTAGAAATATTCTGACTGACTTCCATGGAGTTTAGAAGATGAGAATAATATTCGTTGCATTTCACAAGGGAATAAAAAAAGGGAGAAAAAAAGCACTCTATAAGCCAAATGTTACAATTTTGCTGTTTAATCTTCTTAATTTATTTCCACTTTTGTTCTTTAGTTTCCAAGGGCATCAAGATTTTCCCCCCAACACCTTTTGATGTTTCTCTGTTTTCCAAAGATGCTAAGGTTTCCCATCTATGGATAACACATGGTGATACAAAAATTTTTTTGCAGTTGTTTTTGTTTGGTTTTGTTGGGTTTTTCTCCCACGAGGAAAGGAAGTATTGCCTTTTAAATATGCCTTGTAAGACTTGCCCCTGCTACATATATATATATATATATTCTGCAAATCATGGTAAATAGACTTTCTTGTAAACCTAAACATTTATATAAAGCTATGGCTTCTCTTTGTTTCTGTAAGATGGGAGTTGTCTAAGAACATGACTCACCTTTGCATTCAAGTCTGGTGACATCAGAGATTTTACATTTGTAACACTCACTGGTGCATTCTGTAGAATGTTCACAGTACTAATCACAGTATTATCTTATCTTTGATCAGAGAGGGGCATCTCTTCCTTTGACAGGTATTAGAACAGCTAGTTGTTGACTGACTGCTAGAACTATTCAATTTATCCAGCACTTTGTGAAACTGGAGTGGGTTTATGGTAGGTTCACAGAGACCTACCTCTTTATTAAAGCATGTTGTCATTTTCTGTAACTTGAAAATAGAAGAGGAAATGAGATATATATTCTGTTGTTTCCTGACCCACTCTAAGATATCACAAGTTTTAATAATTAGAATTGGATAGAAAATAGAGGGCTGCATTCAACTTCCCTGGGACAGGAGTGCTGTTGGTTCCTTGCTTAGGAAGACGGAGTCAACAGATGGAAAATGCTTTGCATTATCTTCTCAGCACATGAACGTAAGAGTATTTGTGTGTTCCCTTGATCTCGTTCCTTCTGCTTCTAACCCCCATGAGATAGCCTGTGTCTTTCAGGACAAAAGGGAAGAGAGTAAAAAGGAGACAAAAGGAGGCAGAGGAAACTTAGGAAGGAAGGTGATGCCTACAAGCATAGACAGCATGGGTAAAAAGCATAAAACCAATTAAAATAATTCATCATATGCCTTAATTCTGTTCCTCTTGGAAGTTACCCTGAAATTGTTTTACCCTGAAATTCAGTGATGACATCCTACCTGTACTTATAACTATTCTTTGGTGATACAGTTAATGTAACTATGGCATTTTCTTACATAGAACCACCTACACAGAATTTTGTTCTACATTGACTCTGAATTTAAGTCTGTCTTTAACAGCACAAAACCCAAACCAAAGCTACTATATAAATCTTTCAACTTTCATTCATCATGTGTAAAAACAGCTTGATTTTTTGTTTGTTTGTTTTAGAATAACAATTATAAAATGCACTGTAGATATACAGATTTAATTTCAGGACATAATGAATGTTGCTTTTCCTATTGAGACATAAGTAAATCCCTATAATAATACTTCCTTAGACTTATTCATAGAATATTCAACATTTTTTATGAATAACTATGAATTAATTAATGAGAAGATTTGGTCTGATTTTCAGGAATAGTTGCGTAATGTTTTTCTTGTCCCTGTTTCTGCTGATTTCATTACAGTCACTCGCCCTTGTGTAAGAATGTCTTGTGTGGACTCTCTCAGTAACTAGTGATACCATCATTATCAAGAAAACATGGTTTATATTCCAGGGTTCTGACAAATAATACTGTCACTGATAACACCCAGAAGTTGAAATTTAATTTGTTTTCTTGAACCTATGTTCTTTTTCTGCATATGCTGCATTAGACAAAAGGGAAAGAGCAGAGGAGTTTTGAGATCAAATTCATGCTGAGTTTGCTTACTTCCTACAGAGAGATTTTAAACTGCTTGGTATCATATGACTGTATGCTCATTATCAGGAGACAAATTAACCATGTTTAAAACAGGTCTTCTGTGAAACACATTGAGTTGGAAATTGGCAATTCACTAGAAATGGCAAATGAGATCTGGAGAGGCAGAATGTGGAAGCCAGTTAAGCAGTTTAGCTCTGAGATTTCTCTTTAATAGGCTTCCATCCTACAAAAAAGGTCTATGACTAATCTGTATCAGAACATTTCCAGGTCATCAGTGAGTGTCTCACATTTTTATGAGATTACAAATCTTTATTTCCAGGATTTTTTTCAAGTTTCGCTTGTTCTGCTCTTCTGCTTCCCCAAAAGGGGAGGAATTCATCATCCTAGGGTATAGGTGGTGAGAGGAAAAGTTTAAAGAGAAATATTAGCATGACAGAGAAAAGGAAAAATTAGTGTAAATTAGGGGGAAAAAAAGCACAAAAATAGAATTATTTCAGCAATTAATTAAACTGCCAGATACACAGTTGATACTTGTTAATTGGTAGTGCTAACATACGCTATTCCTTTGCATGTGTCCACCCACTCATTGTATCCTTGAATTCTTCACTCATTTGTGCTCAGTTGTGGTCTTGTTTTCAAATACAGATTTATTTTGGTATGCAATTTTATGAAGCATTTGAAAAGCTCATGGATATCATTGAATCCTCACTGGAATAATGTGGAAAACACACACTGTAGATAAACGTTTGGAATTTATTGTTAGTGATACACATATCATTCATTCTGATATTCTTACTTTGAAATATGCCATTTTATTTCTTAACTCTTGCCTTATATTTATCTTCCACCTACCTATTTCTGAAGGGATGGCAAAACCAGAGGAGATGGCCAGAAATAGAGCAGTTTTCATCCTGAGAACTCAAGGAGATTTAGAACCCTATAGCAGTGCTCCTCATTAGAAGAACCCACTGTCTCCATTCACCAAGTAGAGAAGGAATGTCAGAAAACTGCTTTTGGTGCCTAAACTTAGGTTTATGAACACTTTTCTTATTTGTATTTCACAGTAAGACCCAGGTCAGCTAATCCACTAAGGTTATTTATTGCTACCTGGTCCCGGTGGCATCAATATACATTCAGTAAACTTTAAAAGCTGCTTAGCTAGTTGAAAACAAAGATCTAGATGTTTATTCAGACCTCTTGAGTTTACTAAATGGCATTGGAAATCTCTCTACAAGAGGCTTTTGAGAGAAAGCCATTAATTCTCCACTTGTAGGAGCAAAGCATCATGAAAATAGCCTTTCTCACAAGAAAAATGTTTCAGAACATATTCAAACCTCACTAAGGCTTCAGTTGCAAATGGAAAGCGGTTGGATCATAAAATTTTGTAAAGGTCTTTCGTGAAAGCAGAGGATGCAAGAGAAGGTTCTTATAGGTTGTTGTTTTTTTGGGTTTTTTTCCCACAGTCCTAGTATTTTCTGCATCCAAAGATTTTTCTTTAGTGAGCTGATATTTATAAGATGTAAGAGTAAGGTGGGGAAAAAAATATGTCTTTATCTTATTTTTTGGAGTTTTTGAATGTAGTCTCACAAAACAGACTAGTTTCAGAAACTAATACTCTTGCTTTTCAGTGCATCCTGTCTTAATTAAAAAAAAAAAAAAAGAAAAAATTAATGTTCTTCTCCCATCTTTAGCATTGTTTTTTTCCTGGTCTTCATTTGTGAAAGTATTCTCCCACAGCAATATACCTACATAGTCCTGGCTTTTTGGATCTGGTTACCTTTATTTTCCCATATAATCAAGGATAATAAGCCCTCTAGCAAATGACACTGAGTACCAAATTTTGCTTATACTTTGAACTGGCCTCCGGAGAAATGAAGCTCTCACCATCAAACTTCCTCACCACAGAGAAAGACTCAAAAGACTCAAAAGACTGATCTTCCATTATGAACATAATAAATCAAAATATATTTGATAACACCCTCTTTCACATTCAATTAGATAGTAAGAAGAGCAAATTGTAAGGTTGTGATTGTGAGGACAGCTCTATGTCTTGGTCGATAGAAAGGATCAGTTGGAAAAATCACCATGTTTCCATCCACCCACTGCAAGGGATACTTTCAATTATGGAAGTGGTTGAAGGGTTCCTCTTATCAGCGTCTTGTACATTAAGTCAGCAAACATTATGCCTTTTATGGCATAATGACAAAAAAGTTGTGGGTTTTTTTTTTTTTGTAGCAGTAACAACTCTTCTTGGAACTGAACCTCATTTCTACTTGCCACCTCTCCTTAAATCTCCACTTCACGTGGAGGAGATTTTCCTTTAGAACTGGTTTGATTTCTGTTATGCTACCTGCCAGATAGTAATGCTTGAGATTTGGCATCTTTGTTCTTCAGCTGTTCCATGAAGTACAGTGCTTATAATTTAGTAACTCTAAATTTCCTCTTACCATTTTAATAAATAGTAGCATAAATGTTCTGGTGGTATTTTGGAGGATGTTCCCAAGGTTTTTGACATGTGTTGCCAAGCAGACTGTCAGTGGTTAGTGTAGATTTTCTTCTGATCAGCAACTGAGACAGAAGAAAATTTATGTCTTTTATTGTCTGTTGAGCAATTACAGGTGCTGTCAAATTGGAAATAGTCTCTTTTTTAGTCCATATTCCTCTTAATGACTATGATTGCTTTGGAGAGGGGTTGTCTCACACGATATCACAAGCCTGATTTTCCATTGTTTAACTCAATGATAAGTCTCTCTATATCAGTCCCTAAATTTTACCAAATAAACCTACAAAATAAGTGTAATTATCCCCCTTTTGTGATGTCAGGAGAAAAAGTAATTCTTCTATTCACTGTGACCATAAAGTAATGCAGGAAAGTTATTTGCAATAAAAACACTTGACATTCCACTTTGCCTTTGTATTTCAATATATATATATTTCTTCATCTGCTATAGTTAGGATCTTTTTGCAGAAACATATTCCTCTGATTGTTAAAAACCATCATCCAGTTTCCAATCTAAATTTATTCATAGCCAGCTTATACCCACTGTTTTTATAAGAAAATGAACATTGACCTAATTTTTCCCTTCCAGGTGTTTGCCTCTATCATGTCATATGTCTACACTAATTGCCAATCTTTCTACCTGCTTGCCTAGACTCTCTGTTGATATTCATAGAATCATAGAATCATTTAGGTTGGAAAAGACCTCTAAGATCACTGAGTCCAACCCTTAACCCAGCACTGCCAAGCCCACCACTAAACCATGTCCCCAAGTGCCACATCTACACGTCTTTTTGATACCTCCAGGGATGGTGACTCCACCACTTCCCTGGGCAGCCTCTTGCAGTGCTTGACAACCCTTTTGGTGAAGAAATTTTCCCTAATATGCAATCAAGACATCCTCTGGCACAACTTGAGGCCATTTCTTCTTGTTCTGTAGCTTGTTACCTGGCAGAAGAGACCAACCTTCACCTCACTACAGCATCCTTCCAGGTCACTATAGAGAGTGATATACAAGCACTTTGGTCGTTTCTCCTTGACCCCACTCAAATTACTAGTGTTACTCAGTGGAGTCCTAATGTACCTCTTGTTATAGAGTTTTCTTTCCAAATTCACATGTAGGACAACTTTTAGGATAGTATTTTTTTCAGGAATTGTAAAAGACTTTACCTTTAGAAGCTGCTCTAGTAGTTCTGTTGAGCCATTTCAGTGAGACAGTTAGGGAAACAGACACGACAGATAAAAAAAAAAACCAAAATCAAAACAAACCAGATGAAAAAACCCCAAACAAAACCCAGAATGGGATCCATGTTAGCTGTAATGCAACAGGGAGAAAGACAGAACAGCAGAGCACACAACGTGAGGTCATATAACCAAGTGACTAGTATGTGAGGAAGATTCATGCTTGCTGCTCTGCACCGTTACCTGTAAACCTTGCTCACCAGCACAGTGCAGTAAATTAAATAGCACCCTTGTCTGTTGGGTTTTTTTTTGCCAGCTAGTGTTATTCAACTATAAATTTTATAACATTAAATATTATCCTTTTTGCAAATATTATAACTTCTTATTGTCGTATAAGACATCTGTTGTTCCACTGTGAAGGTTGATGGTGAAGTAGCTTTTCTTTGTTTCCTTGGTGACTGTGCCTGCTGTGATCATGCTGCAAAATGCAGACTTGCAGGCAGAATGAGCAACTTACGCTTAACATTTGAACCTCTTTGTTAACAACAGTGGCCTGCTGCTAAAGAGTCAAAAGAGATTCTGATAAACCTGCATTATAAGGACAAATTTTCTAATTAACTGTGTGTTGGTTTGGAAACTTGTTAAGGATACACATTAGCAATTTGCATTCTAAAGGTAACAAATAGGACAACCTGTTTGATAAGAATATCAATAATAAGTGTTCTTTGGGTATTTTCAAGGAAAGAATTGCAAATGAAATCATATTAGTACTCTTCATCTTGTTTACATCTGTTTCATTAGCAAGTAGATAAAGAAATATGCATTGTGAAAACAGGGTAATACATTATAGTTCCTTAACCCCATTAAACTGCAGTGATTACATGGAAATTAATCCATATAGTATTCAGATTATATCATCTCAATATTGTTTACATTTGATTTTTAATCTCTTGTGTTCATTGTATACTGTTAACATCTTTGACATAGTGAGATGCCTTGGTTTTGTTTGTTTCTAGTAGAAATACTGCATTGGCAAAGCAATGGATTTTTGTGTGTGTGTTACCTGCTACTATTTGCTTAATAGTGGAGGGGTGCAAATGAGTCATGTAAACAAAAATAATATAAAATTGCCTCTATGTTACTAGATATAGTAACTATGTTAGTTACAGTGTCTATGAGCCACAAAGAAAAAAGAAAAAAAACAAAGAAAAAAACCCACTCCATATAGTGCTAAGTCAGAAATGTGGATTGTTTAGTAGCATACATTCAGCAGGGTCAGAAGCATCTAACCCTGCAGTTTTCAAAAGTGGAACACATACTTGAAAGTCATGAGTTTGTATTAAAATTATTGAACTATAGTAGAATTTGTTTTAAATTCAGTGCTAGGAAAGAGCTCGTTATTTGAAGATATGTGTGAAAATCTAAACCCAGAACATATGAGTAGTGTAAATGGTGTTATTTGGTTTAGTGATACCACCTTTGCTGCACTAGTACTCCACTTTTATAGTATCTAGAGTTTCAGGGGAAAATGTTGTCTTTTTATAGTATGGTATGAAAATTTTAATGTCTAATATATTCTGTGAAAGTCCGTAGTATGTTTTACTACTTTGATCTTTTCAGTGTTCAGTATTTTGATTGGCTGGACATTTTGCCTCTTCCCCACAGGTTTCTGAGACTGTAAACAGGGGAAAAATTAGAGTAGCCAGTCAGTCAAATTATGGAATATTGAAAAGGTCAAAGCCATACAGGACTGTACTTAACTTACAGAATATATGAAGCAATAAAATTCTGATAGCTTGTTCTTGTGCTGTGGGCTGCAACAAGAGAGAATAATGCTGTAGTTTCAATATATACCTATGATGGTAATTGTGAGAATGGAAAATGGTGCAACCATAACCTACTGTCATCCTGACAGTCTTTTAATTTTTAATATAGAAGCTTTTTAAGAAGTGTTCTGCGTGTAGAGCTAAAAATATACTTGTAAGTTTATTGAAACTGAGGTCTCATTTAAGTTCAAGCTGTAACTTTCTTTATAATCAAAGCAAGACTGACTAAAAATAAAGGGACAGAACAAAAGCAGAAATGTGCCATCTTTCATTTATAATGCTTTGCAGTAATGTAGTGGACACAGAGATGTGATCATGATTATAGAAATGCAATGCAGTAAAAATGTCTGATCTGAGAGTTTGGTATAGTAACATTAGGAAAAACTGATCTTCCAGGGGAAAGTAAACTATGTCCAAAGACTCATATATTTACCTTTGCAACGCAGATATTATTTTCCAAAGTAGAGGCAAGGGAAATGAGTAGTGGAAACATTCTATTTCAGAATTAAAATTAAAATTCTAATTTTATTGTTCTTTTCTTAGCAGAAAGAATGAAACTGTTTTCTTATTTGAAAACTAACTAGTCCTTTATAAAATCCACGTACACTATTTTTTATTTCTAGTTTCTTTGTAAGTGTAAATATGACTCTCTAATGTCTCCATGTGGGCCTGAGCCCAACAGAAACATTGGGATACAGAGTATAACTCTGCCAAGCATGTTAAGTACCACTTTTTAAACTTTTAGAAACTTGCAAAGTCAATTCGCAGTGTAATCAACTCAACGAAGGTACTTCATCAGAACTGGAAGCAGTTAGATACTAACTGGTTTTTTGCTTACTAATTAGAAAATTCCAAACATTTGGATTTTACCTCCACATTCTGTCTTAAAACTGTAAGACAGGTAGGAAAAGTAGAGAGGGATGGAAAGCCTAAGAGATGAGGGAAAGTAGAAGAATTAAGGGGATTTCTAGCCGTATCAGGGAGTCTTTTATACCTGTTCATCTGCCTTCTCATGAGATTTACTCTTTTCAAGGTAGAAAAAGTTGATGTTTCACCACCTTTGTAGTCATTTATTACAGTGCAAATGCCTCTGGACTAAACAGAATAATGATATATTTGAATATATGTTTTATGCTATAGTATTACTTGGTAGTATTTAATGATTGAAAAGAAGTAACTGACATCTCCTGGTTCAGATCTTGTTAATTAAGGTACAGATAGATTTTCCACAATATTTGTATCGCTAACAATTTCAATTACATTAGTGCCCCAAACTGAGGTGAGTTGTGTAAGTGATAGGGACAAAATCTTTAGTTCATTAAGAGATTATACACTCAGTAGGGCCATGGGTAGGAGAAGAACATCTCATTAGGCATTGTATTTGTGATGTCCCTTTTTGTGGCCTGACTGTTTATTAGAAATATATAGCGGCATTATATTAGACTAGGAAATAGAAATATAAAAAAATGTTTGCCTAGTGTCTGCCCAGCTAAACTGATAACTGATGTCTCTAAATTAAGATGTACATCACTTCCTATTTCCTCTTAAAATATGTATTGATACTGTGAGAATAAAAATTTGGTACAACAGGAGCATTTTCTCCATATGGGAGTGTGTGAAAACCTACTGCCTTCTACTTAGTGACTGTTCAAATATGCTCTCATGTATTTTCATTTTGATAAATGCTTTTTGGCATTGCCTCAGTAAAGGAATTTTTAAAACAGCAATCCTTGTCCATTCCCTGCCTGGTTATTGTTGCAACTGCACTGCTGATGCACCTCTAACAGAACGGAGTCTCTTGTCAGGTGGTTGAGGGGCAGTACCATAAAAACTGATGCATATGAGTGTGAAACCTTTCAAGAATTCACAGCCTTACATGCAGAGTTGGAATCTATAGTCTGAAAGAACTGTAAGAGGTCTTTATCCATCCACCTTCCCAAAGGCAAGTCGGTCATGCCGTGCCATGCCACACCGAAAAGGCAGTGATCAGGTTTGTTCTCAAAAAAATTCTAGCAACATAGGCTTCACCTTTTCTCCAGTGTTCACCTGTCATTTACAGGCTTCTTGGGACAGATGAACTGAATCTCTTTGGGTATAATTCGTTCACGTTGTTCCTCAGTTGGCTGTGCTGATGGAGAACACTATTTTCTTGCCTCCCTATGGTTTCTTTACCCAAATTTGGAAGCTCCTACCTTTCTTTTCTTCAACATTTTTTTTTTCCTAGACAAAAATAAGAACAAGCAAAAACCAAATTAACAAATAAACACTTGTTGCTTCCTACACTACTCCAATCTGCTATCTTGGACTGCATTATCCAAAACATAGCATAGTCCATCTGAGTCAATCTTGTCCAGGCTAAGCAGGATGAAAGAACTACTTTGCATTCTCTGTGCATGACATTTCTCTTCACATGAACTTACCCCATAATAAGTTTTTCTGGCTGCAGCATGATATCGGGCATTGTAGAATTGGTCTTCACAAATACAGAACATCTCCTACTCTATGACTAAAATCATGAGACACTGTGGATATTCAAATACTCTGAATATTGGTTATTTAAATTTTCAAATGAAGTTAAAAAATTCAGGCCAGAGAAAATCTCAAGAAACTCTGCTGACTGCTAATGCAGGTGGAGAATTAGCAGCATGAAGGCAAATCAAATTCAACATGCCAAATACAACGTTGTACATACTGAAAGTAGGCTGAATCCTACAAGCAGCAGGGTTATGAATAGTGTCTTTATGTTTAACGTTGCTTTTAATGTGCAGCAAGTATAGATATTTTAAATGTAGATATAGCTGCGTTAGAAAAAACTATGTAGATAAACTTGCTTGCCATTTGGTGGTTGTTCTAACTTTATTAGTTTCTTTCTCTTTCATTCTCTTAAATCATCATATGCATATGTTTTTTAACTCAAATTTTAAATATAGGAATATACTCAGCAATCCTTTAGAAATCACAGACAGGAACATAATTTAACATCTTCCCTTCACAATAATATAGAGGTATGACAAATGCCAGTTTACTGTATTTAAATATTATTCTAATCTGAAAGAAGAATTTTTGCAGTAGAGAGGTGACTGAATATGTTGGGTGGATGAGTTAGCTACACTGAAATTAGAAAAATATAATACATGCAAAAGACCTCCACTGGTTGGTTGCCTTGTTATGTAAATGTAAGAGATATTTTTCTGCAAAATTAGTCAGATTTATGTAATGTTTACTATATACTATTCTAAAGAACATAGTAGCTGGTTTCATTTTTTGTGTTGCCTAAAGCATTAGATAAAACACAGGAATGCCAAAATTCCCAGAAGAAGAAATTACAAAAAAAACATTCTTTGAATGTTAGTGGACTCCCTCTTAAGATGTTTGTAATTTCTACTAATGAGTCTTTTTTCCCCCTTTATTTTTATATTAGTATAAAGTGGTTGGTCATTTTACATTCAAATTTTGTTCCTATGATTCAAAGGCCTTTATTTTTTTAAAATAATGATGATTTGAAGAGACCTTCACTATGAAACATCAAAGTACAATATGATACATTAGTCCTGCCTGCAGATGCAAAACCACAAAAAACCCATATTTTCTAAGGTCTTCTTCAGTGTATTGAATGGTTACAGGTTGAGTTGTTTAGCATTCCTTGTTAACTTGGTCAGATTAACCCCTTGGAAGAATGTTAAAATAGCTGCATGTAACTAATTGTATAGTTGTTACTGATATACACCACAAAAATATTATGCAATAGATATAATTCATTACAATGTTATTGCATGTTTGGATGTAATTTTCCCTTAATGTTTCACTAAATTTTTATACATATCTGTGCAATTATGAACTTAATATTCTGTTACACCCCTCTCTTACTTAGCTAATTTTGATACAGTTAAGTAGAAAGGAACAGGCATTTCTGAGACAGATAAGATGTTATGCCCACAGCCACTTGAAAATAAAGCAATTTTAGTGCCTTCTAGTGATTTTAGCATAGAAATTATTTTCCTTGTTCCTAATATACAGGTAAAACTGATTAGCAATGTTCCATATCAAAAGTTAATTTCAATGATAAAAAAAGCAATGATACAGTCTTTCTTCTCCAGAAAGAAGCTGAGAGTTCGTATTCCCAGGAGCAGTGATGGAACTTCTCATATGATGTGAATTCTTCAGAGAAGATAACAAGTTAGCTATGATGATAAAGCAAATACTTGTGAACAGTACAGAATGATCCAGGGGGATTTAGATGAGAGAATTGTATGGTAAATGCAATTAAAATTAGTGTGTGTAAGGCTGAAGCTTATAAACAAAAGGTGGGAAAATGCCATGAAAACAAAATATTCTGAGCTGCTTCCTTCAGAAAGCGTGCTGTACCTCTTCAAAGAGGAGAGAGAATGCTGAGCCCTGCTGCACTGAGACAGCTGCAGATGCTTGACTTCTCTTTCTGGACATCTGTTTTTTATAGAATCATAGAATCATAGAATAGTTTGAGTTGGAAGGGATATTATAAACCATCTAGTTCCAACCCCTCTTTCACTAATCCATGTTGCTCAAAGCGCCATCTTCCCAGCCTTAATCACTTCCTGGGATGCCGCGTCGACAACTTCTCTGGGCAACTTGTTTCAATGTCTCACCACCTTCATATAAAGAATTTCTTCTCAATATCTAATCTAAACCTACTCTCATTCACTTTAAAACTGTTACCTCTTGTTCCATCACTATGCTCCATGACGAAGAGTCACCTTCCATCTTTCCTGTAGGCCCCCTTAATGTCATCTTGAATTTCTGTGACAAAGAAGAAAGATGACCTGAAGCTCACACATTTTTAAAACTTCTAGAATAACATATTCCATCCTTTTTTTGAAATGAAATTATCGTCTTGGAAAAGAAGAAAAAGGTAAAGACAGGCCAGCAACAGATGTAAAGTCTATCTGCACTGTGGAAATTCTAGAGAGGTTGACTGTATTCTTGAAAAACTGTTTTCCCATTAGTAGAGGGAAAGGTGAAACTTCTGCTGGGCCCTTTCACTGTTCTACAGATGTGTTTGGAGCAACCAAAAAATATATTCCATAAAACAGGTGGGAAGAGGCTTGCCGTCTGCTGTAAAATATGAGCTTGGGCTGCAAAAGTGATGCTGACTCATTAATTTCTATTTTGGTTTAGTCAGAATTTTTTACTTTTCAGTCAAGTAACATTGGCATTAAAATCCAGGGTGTTGCTTTGTCTCTTAGGCAGCATGTCCTATGTGGCACACTGAAAATACAGGAGTTCTCTGTTGCTATTGTTATGCATACCGATCAGGTACAACATATTTTAAGATTTTTCCGTGTTATCCAAGACACCTCTGTTCTGATCTGGAAAAAGGGTCTGGCTGTCTCTCACTGTCTTGTAATCCTTGGCCTTCCTCAACACTGACAGAGAGGGAAAAAGCGTGAAGCGCTTTGTGGGTAGCAGTTTGACTGGGCATGGTCTCATTCTATGGGGACTGAGAGTTGGTTCATGTCTTAGAGCTTTTAATGAGATTAATTTGTTCCCATCAAAGAGTGTATTCAGACAATCTCAGTGGAGGTGAAGAATACTGTGTTCATTACTTGCCCCTTCAGCCAACAAGTCGTTGTCAAAAAAGATTACATATTGACGTGCAGGTCCCGAGGTCTGTTATTCTATTTTATTTTTACAGATTTATTGGTTTGTTTGTTTAAAGATGTATATACAAGTAAATTTGTATTTTTTTGTTGTTGTTATTACTATGTTCATAAAGGTAAACCATGGATTTCAAGCAGTAACCGCTGGCTTTTTTGCTTGGCCCTAATAAGAGGAGAAATCTTATAAAATTCAAAGGATTTTTTGCTTTAAAAAACATTTCATGTAAGTGACCTAAGTTTAAAAAATAAGGAAGATCAGTCCAAGAGAAATGCATTTTATTATTTTTTTTATATTTCAACTGCATCAAGAGACAGAAAGAGACTGGTTAGAAAATTAACACCTGAGAGCTTCAATTTGGGTAATTTTGTATAAACAGCTTAGGTTGCCTTCCATGAGGACACTCAGAACTGTGAACCTAGAGACAAGCATTGTGAACTATATTTTGTGAAACTAAATTGTTAAGAACAGCAAGAAGTTCTTTTTTAACTAAGGGCTGGACAAGTTACACCATGCAAGAAGAAGGTGGAGAGCAGGGAGAACATAATCCCTTGAAAGTGATGTCATCTCTCCTTTTATTGAAAACTCTTGTAATTCTTTTTGTCAGTGTATAGGCTTGACGCTATGCCTAGGAATTATTCCTTCCACTTCTCTTCCTCTGTCTTCAGTATGGCCTAGGTTCCATTTTACCCGGTCACATATCATTTAAGAGACAGGCAGCAACATTTTATAAATTGACATCTCTGACAGTAAAGTAAACTGATGTCAAATGTTGCACAAAAATCTTTTTTTTCTATGCATAATTAAGGGCTCCTGAAACGCAAATATCTGGCAGTTTTTGAAGTGAAATACCGGTGCAGATATACAGTTAATTTTTGTATCTCAACATCTTCATTGCACCAATAGCAACAGCATTAATAGCCTTGATACTGAAGCTATTTAGAAAGTACTTTAATATGAATATGCATAATATAGTAAAGTTCACTGCATTTTGCTACAGTGAATTTCTTTTTTTTAAATTTAAGTTAAAAATCAGAGATGTGATTACAACTTTATCAAATTTATTTGCTGTCTCAGTATAAGAGAGGGGTTTTTAGATTTTTTTTACAGTACTTGGGTGTGAATCAAAAACTACTGTGGATCCTAACAGTGTGTTCAAGTCAATGCTTATTTAGGAGCCTAAATAAAAGATAGGCATCTTAAGGTTTCACTGATCTGTGTGATGCTTCTGCTTAGATATCAATGGCTCTCTACCTTCTTTATTTCCCGTTAAGAATTCCAGACCTATTTAGGTAAAAAAGAAGTTTAGATTTTGTGACCACACATCAGACAATGTTACAGTGTCAGTTGGTTGCAGCAGCTCAGTTTTGTGTCCTTTCCTTGATCTGGCCAAGGACGTGCTGCTGCAAGGTTCATCCTGGAGAGACACACAAATCATTTTTTCACCTGAGAAAAATGTTAGCTTATTTATTACAGGGTGTTTTCTCGGGAAACTAATCAGGAATTGAGAGGTAACTATGAGGATTGAAACAAGTTTTTGAAATGTTTCTTAAAAATATTCTAATTACTTTATTCTACCTAGTTAACACATAGAGCTATATGTCAGATCAGTTGAGAGGCAGATGTTATCTTAAAAAAACACAAAGATTTGGAAAAGGATTTGAACCTGGAAAATCAAACTAAGGTCTAATCCTACTGCCACGACTTATATAAATGATTGAAAGGGGTAATAGAAAATCCCTTCTATATTGTGCTAATGTCAGCTAGAATGTATGTGCAAGCTAAGTTGCAAATACTGCCTGCCTGCCAACTGCAATGGTTAATAGCACAATAGATTTTCTCATGCTAAAACATTCTGCTTGTTCTGTATGGATGCATGTATTCAATATACTTGATTTTCTAAACTAGAAGAGAATCAATGACTGAAAAATTTTATTTGACTGGTTTGCTTACCAGATAGATCCATATTAATATAAGATATCCTGAGAATGACAACAAACACAGTTACAAAAATCTCAGTTTCAGTTTTACTCGTGATGTATCCTGAATAATGAGTTGCAATATTTGATACTTTCTTTCATAATTTCAGTCTTGTTATCTTTGATAAAATTATACATTTCTGAAATCTTGTAAGTGAAGCCTAATCAGTCATCTGAGTGTATGACAAAGAAGCTTTTGTAAGACATGTTAGGGATGATATTTTCACTCACCAAGATTTGTTCAATCTTTGAAATCCTTGAATGTGAACTGCAAAGTATTTTACACTATTGTAGAGGGCTTTGTAAATCCCCAAATTTATGACAAAGAAACCTGGTATTTTCTTCACATTTTACCAATGAGGGAAACTGATGTGTAGGGGAATCAAGAAATGTGTTCGTGGCCAGGGCTGCAGCAATAGCGGCCAAGCTGAGAGAGAGCTCAGCAGTTTGCTTGTTAGTCCTCTCTGTGAGGCTTGAAGAGCCCTGCTGACCTAGCATTGGGCTGTTGCAAGTTTCCTTATGACTGCAACTAGATCCCAGAAGTTTTTGTAAGCTTTGTAGCCCATTCTGCTAAATGCATTCTTTTGTCATGCTGCTATTTTTGCTATTTTCTGGAATGGGGATTTTTGTTGAGACCTCATTCATTTGAACACATGAAACATAATATGTCTCCTCTACTTCTGAATAGTTTTCTTTCCGCTGCCATTGTTGTAGCAAAAGTAATTTCAGTCAAATTCCATCAACTATGTAGAAAATTCCTTTTATTTGGTTATTTGGTGCAAATCCAGGTGTACAGGATTTGGCTGGGATGGAGTGAATTTTCTCACCACACCCATGACACTAAGCTATTTTAAGGTTTACCTTCATCCAGTAACTTCATTTTAATTTCTTTACCTTCAGCAAATGTCTGGGCTTAAAATACGTATTACAGTTTTGCAAGAGTGTGATCTCTCATTGTCGATATTCCTTATGGAATATGTTGTTCTAGTAGTCCACAATGTGGTAATCTGATCTACAAATACACACAGTACAGTGAGAACACAGCTGCCATCAGCTTCTTTGCATTCAGAAGGTGCTTCTGCAACATGCACAGGCAGTTGTTGATGTTGCTGGTCTTCATACCTAAGTCAGAAAGGATGAGCATTGGACCACAAGCTTCACTAAAAGAGAAAAAAACCTTCCCACCAGAATATGATACCTACCAAAACAGAAACAAAAGCTTAATTCTATACTATTCCTTTTCTTTCAGTGTAAATAGATTTTGAGTAGATAGATATTGAGTAGGGCTGATACAGGGACTATCCCAGCTAATAAAAGTCATTGGAGGATATTGATTTGAACTTACGTGTCTTGGGGAAATCTTGTCAGTAAATGTTCAGCATTAAAGTGTAATAGACATTTATGGAGCATTTTAATAATATTTACCTATATCTACTGTAGACCTGCAACTGAAAAACCTAGTGTGGACATCAGAAAGAGTCTGATAATACTTTGATGTGAACTAGAAGTATTTTGTATTTATGTACTGAATTGCTCCTGAATGCACTTTCACTGAATGAATGACCTGGAGTGCATTGGTATTGAAAGAAAGCTGAGTGAACTCAAATTGGAAGAAAGTTCACAGAACTGAAACAATATTAAATATGGGTTTAGTTGTTGGGTATAGTTTTCTGACATATATGCAAATGTTTGAAGTTGTCTCCTTTTGATCCTGCTGTAATATATTCAAAGAGAGGTGGCCATGGAAAGTGGTTATCTCTTAGATTCTACCCTTTGTTTTGGTTCCTGGCTTGTTATGGTTCAAACACGACAAACTTAATTTCTATTGAGAAGAAAGTGCCATGTGCCACTGCCTTCTGGTTTACTTCATTTCAAATTTTTTGTTCTTGTGTTGAGGAGGATGGGGTGATGAAAACAAAGAGTGGAGAAGAAATTAAACTGACAGAATATAAATATTCCTCCTGTGAACACTAAGGCAGTTAGAACTGCAAATTTATAGGACACCCAGAAAAGAGACTTGACTTTGTGAATATCAAGGTAAAATACTTTTCTGTATTAGAAAAGCTGTTATGAAGCTATTATATTAGTAGGTGCCAGAATGCCATCTCTTATAACTCAGGAGAAACTTTTCTGATGTTTTTTGTTTGTTCATTATCACAATATTTTGTTTCCTTTTGCCCTTCAGAAAGCATACCATTCACTTTTTATTTTGCTGTTGTCTGCCTTCTATGTACTTAATCTTTTTATTATCACCATGGTAGAGTCTGTCTGGAGCACATTGTAACATCCATTAGGAACACTTGAATCCCAGAGGTAACTGAGTACTATAAGACACAGACTGCCTGCAAGATGCTTCTTTCTGAGTTCTGACCGTGTGATTGAAGATGTTAAAACTTTAAGTTTCATTCTCAGATTTGAGTAGTCTGGCAAAATTACTAGCCTTTAAGGTGATCATTGCTATGCATTGAACACCAATGAGGTCAATCAATCAAATTTTACTCTATTAATAAATTTCATAAACTTAATAACCTTAAACGTCCAGAACAACACAAACCCCACTGCCTTAGCTCATTCTTTATGTTAATTCTAACCTTAAAGGGAATTTGTGATTTGAACAAATGCATAGCTACTATAATTAAAAATCTGACCTTTGTCTAAATTCTTCTGCATGCACACATAGAATTTCCTCTAAGAGCAAATTTTCAGTGTCGTTGTTATTAAGGACACCTTTTCAAGTGTAGTTTCTGTTTTAAAGTCTAACATGTTTATACTACTGTAAACAAATTGATTTGGGCTTAATAGTAGTTTTAGTTGAAGCAAAAATGTAAAACAACAAAACAACAACAAAACAAAAAAACCCCAAACAAACAAAAAAACCCCACAACAACCACTTGGCATACCTTTTACTGAAATATGAAGGTATAATATACAGTAGCTGGCCAAAGTTTCTTATCATTCATTGTGATTCTTTTTTTTTTTCATTTGCCATTGTATCAGGGAGATGGATTTTTAAGGAATGGACCTTGTTTTCATGGTGGACCAACTCAATCAAGTCAAAGGGAGGGAAGAATACTTTTGCTGTAAGCTAATGTTTTAAATCAGACAGTTGACCAACCACAACTTCTTGTTTCAGCAGGAGGGTGTTCTGAGACATCTTTCACTTGCAAGGTATTTCTCCTGGTTTAGACTTCTCGTCACATCTTGAACTGCTGGAAGGTATAGCTCTATGAACTCTTCTGTTGCAATAACTGCTAAGACTTTTTATCTTTAACAAGATATACAAAATGAAGCAAAAAAAATCTAATATGGTTAGATGAAATCCAGGACATTACAGCTATCTCTATATTTAACTCTTATTAAACTTTTTGCAAGTGAATTTAGTATTTATTAACAAGACTCAGCTAATATACTTAGAGATGGGGTCTTATTTGTCCGTGGTTAGATACAATGTACTGCTATCAGGAACTAATGTTCCTTCAGAAACCTCAAATGCTCTTCAAAGTGTACGCTGTGACTCTGTATCGCTGCTCTCTCCTGAAGAGGCTGTTACTTTGTCATTTGCCATGGCTTTGAGGAAGAACATGCACATCAATACAATTTGACTCTTATTTGCTCGTATATGCTCCACAACTGCATTCAAATCAAAGTCTGGTACAGAAGAATTCTTTAGTACTGCAGTGCAAATGCTTAACTTGATTAGCTCTGAGCTCACACTAGCTGAATGAACTGAAAGAAGCCCTCTTTTCCAAGGCATTGAAGTACTGTTTTGATTTGTATTAAGCTACAGGTTGCCATTATAGTTAGTTCTAGAATTGTTAAATAGACCAATTTAATGTTGCTTTTGCTTTGAGCAGTTTAAGAAGGACACCAAGAGACCGAAGGGGAAGTTCTAGGACTCTTATCTAGTACTATGTTTCTGCAGAACAAAGTTGACTAAGAGTATCAGCATGAACTGCAATAAAACTAAATATCAGTTACTGAATTTTAAGTTGCTCATAAAACCATCAAAAATTATATTCCTCGAAAAATATCATCTTACAGAAATGTTAACCAAATCCCCAAAACTCATGGAGAGGTAGATACATATTAACGGAGTGAAAACCTTACAAAGCTGTGGACTAGCTGTTATCTAGCTCAGAACAGCATTGAATGGTCTCCTGTAAAGCCATTATTTTATGTTAATAAATTACCAGAAGGACCGTTTAGAAGTAATTTATTAAATTGAGATTAAATAAAGGATGAACTTAATTTACCATTATGAATTAAAGCAGAGCTCAAGGCCATAGAGTCTTGACAAACAGGGAAAAAGAATGATGGATGAAGGCAGATAGAATCTATTTTTAAATGCTTATTTCTCTGCTTTTGGATTGTGAGCAGTTTTCTTTCTAAGGAGACTTTAGGAGAGCAGAATGATTTTTCCATTTTCATTCTTTTTTTTTTTTTCAGTGCGATTTTCTTATTTTGGTACTTGAAATATTGCCTACTATATTTGTAAATCGATTGTGCACTAACAACGAGGTTGAAAGAATAAAAAAAAAAAAAAAGAAAAGTTTGTTCTGCATAGTGCTTCCTGTTGTTTGTTTTATCTTTATGAGTCAAAATATGAGACAGAAAGAGAATATGTAGGGTAATAGGTTCACTTGTGTAATATGGCAAGCATCATCTTTCTTCTGTGCACCTAAATGTCAAAATTACAATGCCACACGCTACTGATTAGAGAGAAGTTGGAGAGATTTTCTTAAGAGGAGTCAGCAACCAGAGTGCAATGAAAACATCATTTTGGCATGGGAGTAGCTCACCTTACATCAAGTTTTTTGGAGGGATTTCCTTTACTTTTCAAGGCAGAATGAGTCCTGTAGTCGTTTGACTCACATCCAGCAATGTCGTTTGACTCACATCCAATGTCTCAGAAACCCCATGGAGAGGCAAGACCTACAAAATCTCTATAGTGGGGAGCTCATTTGGGGGACTTGGAAGGGGGAGTAGGTTATTCTTGTTGATGTATATATCCTTATGGAACTCACAAGTTTGCTCTGTGTGTTAGTGACCAAATTTTTGTCCCTGGGCTGAGCTCCTTGTTTGTAAGGGCCAAAGATGCTGTTCAGATTTATTCACTGTGCTGGTTTTGATAGGTTTTAGAACTCAGCTCTTTGTGGTAATTAGTACTTAGACAGTTCTGTTATGAACTTCCCTCTGTAACAAGTAAATGTAGCCGATTTCCCAGCATGTCTGATAGAGAGGTCTCTTTTTACGTGCAGAAAATAAAATCAATATGCTTTATATTACTCTTGCTTTCATTTCAGTAGTTTTTAACATGGTGAATCCTTAACAAGTTGCAATAGGTTATGGCAAGTGGGTAATTTAATTTTCAGAGCAATCAGAAATGGAAAGGAGGAGGAAGCAGCTGTAGCTTCAATGCCAAAAGAAATGCCATTGAAGATGGCACTGGCACATGAAGTGAATATACCTTGTAGCACTGTTCAGCTCGTCCATACAAGAGTTCTTCAAGATTGCTGGCTATCATGCTAGTAAATTTGTCTTTCTGACACCGTTTATTCCCTTGCTCTTGTTCTCTTGTTGTGTTTTGGATTTTGTTTATTTGCGTTTTTTTCTTTAAATTAGACTGCAAGCCCCATAGAACATAGACTATATTTTATTTAGTGTTTGTATAGCATGAATCACTTGATCTGTAGCTAGATGTTATGCTGATAGTAGTAGTAATAATATCAATAACAATAATATCATAAATAATCATTAGCAGTGATTATGGATAATCTGCAGAAGAGCCATATGTCGCATGGTAGCTTTGATTTTTGCTTAAGGACATTATGTTGCACTACAAACTGTGCTGAAAGAGTCCATGGCAGGAATTTGAAATTAAATATAAAGGATTATGCCCTATAACTAATGTAGACATCTGAACCAAAGCTTGAAATGTAAATTATACCTTACCAGATGCATATATAAATGTCAGACCAGCGTTTGTTCATTTGTGTATGTCTTTATTATCTCTTCATGGGCATTTTCTCATCTACTGTTTTCCCTGAGGAGGTGCTGGAAATATTGATTCCAAGTAGCTGATATGCAGATTCTTCCTAGGTTATTCAAATCGTACTGAGGTGTTGGGTTTTGGTATGTTGAAAAGAGAACCATCACATTATAGAACCATCACATGCAGTTTGGCACAGTTGGAAGTCCACAGGAGGGTAAATAAATTGAGTGAATGTGAAACCTGACTGGCCATTTTGCTTTAGAAGATATGGTGCTGTTAGGTCAAATGTGAAGTGGATTTGCACTGGTGGAATAACTTTGCATTGCTTCCACTTGAACTGTTCTTTGCTGCTATGTAGGTAGAGGACTTGAGGCTTCTGTGCTGTCATTTCTTCACCCATCATGAGAACTACACTGGTAATAAAAGCTTAACTAAACAATGAGTGGAGAAAAGGAAAACCTTACTGAATTTATTTTATTTCAGTGAGCTGCAGAGCATATTATATTTCTTAGACGCTTGAAAATATTAGGATCTTTATTGCTCAATTAAATTATGCTTTTTACATGCTATCTTTGCTTTTAGAAAAAAAGAGTGCCAAAAGGCTAAAAGAACAAGACAGAAAATAGGTTCAAAATATACAAAATTTGCAAGAGATGTTTCCATTTTAAAATATACTTAATACTCGAGTAAATAAACAAAACCAATTTGTTTGCTGTGGTTGAAAGATTAAAAGCATTAAGCAAGCCCCTCATCTAGAAGTTAATATCTGTTCCCGGAAATTATAAAAAAGATGCCTGCATCAGCATTTCAAGCATTTTAAAACCTTCAATATTTATACTGATTTAAGGAAAAACCTATTTACTTCTGTCACTTCTTTTATCATCCTATTTCCTACTCCTCTCACACCCATATTCAGTGTTATAAACTGAAGTGACTTATTTTCAATGGAGGGGTGGATTTAATTGCCTGGATTGTCTTTTTGGCTTTCATTGTCATCTATATTCACTTTCTTTTCTTTCCAAATATTCACTGATTTTGTCCACTGCTAAAGGTGATGGGTAAAACTATTCAGAACTAATTGATAAAACAGTGTTTGCAATAACAAATAGAAAACAACAGCAGCTATTAGTTGCCTCACTAATACTCTGCAGTACTCTCGCTAATAGAAGAAAGACCCCTTAATTCTGTAAGCCTTAATGCTTAGAAAAGATTAAATCAAGTTTTTACAAGTAAATTGGTCAAAGTAAACTCTAAATTCTTTTTTTTTGAATAAAAAATTGTAACAAAGTAAAAAATAATTCGTAAGAATGAGCTCTCCAATCTACTTTGAAATTTGTAACTTTAAATTTCAAAGGTATGATCTTATTCCTCCATTAGACATTCTAAGTTTGAATTATTGCAGATTTTATATGAATCCATGTTATATGTTCTACGTCATTTGTGAAAGGAGTGCATGGTTAGTTACCTTATGATTAAGATACTCTTAATTTTGTTTCATCCATATAGTTCAGGGAGAGGTTTTTGTTGGTTTTTTTTGTTTGTTTGGTTTGGTTTTTTAATAAGCATTTTTCATTTGCAGCAGAAATACTATGGCATTTTGTCTCTGTGCTGCATGCCTCATGATACTTTATGGCATTGTGATCTACCTGCCAAAAGTTAGTATAATCCTGGGACCTGGGTGTTAAATTTCTTATAATTTGTTTTCTTTTAAGCCATCTTCTTTTCTTTTTTTTTTTTTCATTGGTTTTAGAAACACAGCAAGCAAAGTTCCTTTAAGTCAGAGAAAGAGAATGTAATAGAGTTTCTCTCTTTGTGTGTATGCATATTCACGCTGGCATATGCAGGTGCTGTTAGCCAGTCTAATTAGGGCCGTGTGCTAAACCCCTTGTCTCTGCATGTCCTTCTGTAGTTTCAAAAAGAGTTAGGCATGCTGTTTCCTCTCCCTTTTTTCCAATGTTCTGCTGGGTGGAAATAATCCTCTGTGCCTGCCTAAAGCACAGTGCCCTCAACTTCATTATTGTAGAAACCCTCTTATTGCTTCCTTGAGGATGTATCTGTGCTCCTCATAGACCAGCACAACCATTAAAGTGGCCTATCTTTGACAGTACTACAGATAAAGCTCCAATTATGCCTTTTTACTGTGTACCATGACCCCATTTTATTCAGATTGTCCTCTGAGTTTTTATCCTGATGAAAAGTCCTTTTCTGTCACACTATGGCTCCCATGCTCCATTCCACCTCCTCTGAGTATAGCAATACTAGAAAGGGAGTTCTCAACTATATTGTCACTAGCCTCAAAGCTCTCAGATTCTTTTTTTCCGGGAAAGCCTATTTTAATTACCATTAGGAAAGGCAGTAATTCATATACTGGCATATAACACCCATTAGTCATTCCTGCAGCTTTTAAATAGATTAGCTTCCTCTTTGACTATTCCCCTTGAATAAGCTTCTGCATAACTCATGGTCTTGAACCTCCACCATTTTTCAGCTTCTAATTTTTTCTTGGCTGTTAGTGCAGGGTTTGAGATCCAGCATGTTTAGTTTGACATAGTGCAGTGTTGAGGAAGGAGGGGCACAGCAGAATGCCTATGTGAGAGGGAAGAAGGTCTGCATTCCAGGATAAGGTATTAAATTTCTTGAATTGCTTCCTCTGTGGAAGCTGCTGCACCTGCGGAGAAGAACAAGGAAACTAAGACTTTACGTATTTTTACCTCGGGGGGGTGGGGGACAAAGGGCATGGACAGGTTTATGCAGCTGTGCTGAGATTTTTAGCTGCATATAATGAGCTGACTGGTATTCCATAAAGTGATTGCTCACTTATTGTCTTTTGGGGCGGTTCTACTGCAGGAATTAAGAAAAGTACTCTGATAACTCTTTTTACAGTCGCAATTGCAGCTGTTTTCCAAAATCCATGAAGCTGTGGTTCTCAGAAGATATTCCTAGTAACAAGTGCGAGGGATTGCAGAAGGTAATCTGCAATCTCTGATTTCAGTTTTCAGTAGGAGAGGAAAGACTTTCTCATCTCTTGCATGTTGAGACACTCCATTCACATGGAGATTTTTGAGCACTCCAGGGACCTTGCCTAATTATAACCATGTGGAATGAAGAGATTTAACTATCAATATTCCGTTTGTGGCAGATCCCAATATTCTGCTGCATGATTTTTCTTGCAATTGATGCACCAACAGTCTGCAAAAATCATAAACTGTTTTAGCTGTTGCTGCTCACTAGGAATGGATACAGAAATAGTGCAGCCCTAGATGAGACACACCTTCTGAACCCACAATGGAGTAGCACAGAGTATGGTTCCCTTCTGGAATAAAATCCCTGTGTACCTCAAGCCAGTAATCTCTGGTGAGCAGACTGCCATATTTGCAAACCAAATTAGGTCATATGTAATGTGAAACAGATGGAAAGTTCTGTGATATTTTTGTCATTGAACCTTCTTCCCTTCTTCAGTAGATGGTCTCAGAAGTATCAGTCATGGTTGCATCTGCAATATAAAAGAACTGGTAACAGTTCACTTACGCGGGGAAAGGGCTCAACGGCAAATATTTCTCTTTGCAGAAAAGGGTGGAGAGCATCATTAGGTACTGAAAATTTAACTCTTTTTCTTAGAAAACCAGCATGTAGAAGAAGACTTCAGTTTCATTATTCCATTTCTCCAGAAGGGAGAGATGATTGCATCTTTTGACCTGCAAGATGCTGTCAAGTTATTACATTGGATTATATCTAATATTGGAAACAAAGTCAGATGGTTAACAAAATGGAGTCTTCCTTTAGTCTTTTCATAACAACCAGTATCTTCACAAAGACTTTGGCTCGGATTGTTCAAAAAAAGCTGTGATTATCCTTCATATTGACTTATACAGAATAGCTCTTTTCATCAGCTGATGAACTCTGCCAACCTCATTCTAAATGTCTCAGATTTGCCAAGCTGAAGTGTGAACTACTAGTTGGTTCACTGTCAGTGCTTGGCATTTACAATAGCGAAACTGGACTTGATTGTAGCCTTTCTTTAGTAGCTAGAACTTCCTCAGTAGAAGGAGCTTTAATCCTGTGTTTTCAGTCTCTGTTGAATCTTTTAACTCTAGTTAACATTAAAGTCTTGCCTCATTTGATTGGGTCATATGATTGTACAAGTGTAGCTATGTGTACTAGACTTTGAATATAATGTTTGCAAGCATTGTATCTTTTCATCAGACATCACATAATGAAAAAAGCTGGATCAATCAGACCACGACTTGCTTGATAGAAACCACAGTAATTATTGTAATTAATATTCATATTTCCACATCCTAATCAGAGATACTAAATCACATCTGCAGAATAATATAATTTTGTTTTCTTATTTTGTGTAGTATGATAACAAAAGATGCTTTCTTTGATACTGAAGAGCCCATTTGATGGGACCAAGAGCTCAAGGATTATATGCTGTGCTCAAGTTCAGTGTGCCTGAAGGTATTTTAGTCAAGCTTTAGACTATGTTTTGCAGAACAGGAAACATGAAAGGTGATAGGCAGTATTACTATCATTCTGCTACATCAAACAATGGTGTTCTGTTAGATCCCTTTCACTATACCTTAGTTATGCATTTTGTCTCTGGACTTGGTGTACAGGCTGTTGGATTAATCTCTTAGCCTGTCACCATTCAAGGATGAAAACTGTGAAAGTAAATTTCAGTTATTTTATGATGCTAGATTGTGTGTAAAATGTTAAAATGATGGGTTACATCATTTTTACAACAAGCTTTTAGAACTGCAACTACTGTAAAACTACTCCCTTCTTGACTCAAGAATCTTTAAAAAGACACCAAAATTCTGTTCCAGAACCAAATTTCCTCTTGGGTGTTGTAGTTGGTTGACCCTGGTTAGATGCCAGGTACCCAGTAAAGCCACTCTCTCCTTCCCCTGTGCAACCAAACAGAGGAGAGAAATAAAAACAGCGAAGGATTCGTGAGTTGATATAAGAGCTGGGAGAGGTCATGTACTGATCACCATCACAGGCAAAATAGACTCAAAGTGGGGATTTTTATGAAATTTATTACTGACAGGACCAGAGCAAAAGAGTGAGAAGTAAAATAATCTTACAAACACCTTCCACACTATCCCTCCTGCCTTCCATGTTCTCCCTCTTTCACCCCAGCAGTGCAGGGGAACAGGGAATGGGGGTTATGATCAGTTGTTGTTTCTGCCGCTGCTCAAGGAGAGGAGTGCTTCCCCTCTCCTGTGGGATCCCTCCCATGGGAGACAGTCCTTCATGGACCTCTTGGGCATGAGTCCATCCCTCAGGCAACAATTCTTCATGAAACTGCTGTCCCATGGGTCACTTCTCCATGGGGTGCAGTCCTTCATGAATGAGTTGCTCCACCTTGGGTTCCCACAGGGGCCACAAGTCCTACCAGGAAAAAACCTGCTCCAGTGTGGGCTCTTCTCCCCATGGGTCAGCAGGTCACCAGCAGGACTCTGCTACATCATGGGGCTCCCGTGGGGTCACAGCCTCCTTCAGATATCCACTTGTTCTGGTGTGGGCTCCACCACAGGCTGTGTGAATCTCTGCACCCTGGTGGTCCTTCATGAACTGCAGGGGCACAGCTGCTCTACCATGGTTGGGACCACAGGCTGCAGGGCCCTCAGCTCCAGTACCAGGAGTACCTCCTCCCCTCCTTCTGCACTGACCTTGCTGTCTACATTATTGTTCTCACTCTGCCCTTCCCTTGCTGGAATTTTCATCTGTGCAATAACCTTCCGTTCTTAAATATGTTATCGCAGAGGCATTACTATCATTCCTAATTGGCTCAGCCTTGGCCAGCAGCAGGAAGCCTGTCCTGGAGTTGGCTGGCATTGGCTCCACCAGATAAAGGAGGCTTCTAGCAGCTTCTAACAGAAGCCACCCCTGTAGCCCCCGTCCCCACTACCAAAACCTAGCCACAGAATCCCACTACAGGTGTCCAGGATGCATTCCTGATTTTGTTGTTGGAAGAGGGATGTAGACGTTTTCTTCACTTCCCCACCTTCCTGAATTAGTGCACATGGCAGTGCAGAACAGAATACCCAAACTACTGATGACTCCAACTACAAGCCCATGAAGTAACATTTTCAAGGCAAATTGACACAAATCCCTAGAAATCATTTTCTAGAAATTCTTGATTGTTCACTGGAGCTAAAAAACTTTGATCTTTTACTGGTTTCCTCAAATTTCATTAAAGTGATGTTTGACTTTTGCATCCTGAAATTAATATCTTACCCATTTTATTCATTTTTCTGCTGGTACTTTTTGAGGTCTTTAATTAGTCTTATTTTACCTGTCAGGAACTCTGTCATTCAGTGGAGTCTTGATTTTGTACTGTTTTCTATAATTAAACATCCATTTGATCTACCTATGAATGTTCCTTTCTGGGTGTGAGAGTCTTATTCAACAAACACATTGATTGCCAGAAGAGCTACCCTATGCATGGACATACATCCCCCATATATCTTCTTATATGGTGTTCATTAAGAATAAAGGTTTTATTTCAAGTGCCCCCAGAGGGTTGTGTGGTAGTTTTTTTAAGGAGGAAACGACTTTGTCATTGTTTTTCTCAAAATCATATGCCTCCACTGCTGAGACAGCATTGTTTACTGTGGGTGTGAGACATGTCTTATCTTTTTCCATCTGGTAGAAGGTTCCTTTCTGCCAAAGGTATCTGTGGTTAAATATTACCAATTGTGAATTGTCAATTTTCTCATGTCAATTGGATTACCCATTTTGTCACAGGTACTTATGGATAAATGACTGTGTAAGGATGCAACGCAAAATGCAACTTGAATTCTGACAAAATTATCTACAGAAATTGTTAATTTCCTCCATTTATCCTAGGAGATGCAGACTCTCTAGAAATTGCTGAGGTTATATCTTCCTCTTCAACTGCTGGTCTGACAAAGTGCAGGTTTCCATGATTCCTCTCATCATGTCTGTATCCTAGAGTACTAACAAGGAGCACTGTCAGGGGAGTCCATTAAATATGTTGGGTGAACAGTGAGATCTGTTCCAAACATATGGCTTGGCTAATCGTAGTAGCTATTCAGCATACAGGATTTTCCCTCAAGTCCAATAATTCTGTTTATATTCAAAGGATGTCCACAACTTCTTTCTCTTTGCTGCTGGACTGAATCTTGTCATTCAATCAGTATAAAAACACTGCTAAGTTCGAGTTTTGCAGCACAATTAAAAAGCTCTTACAGGACCATTGATGTAAGTGCCACATTACACTGAATATGGAGTGTGGTTTTGTCATCTGGAATTGCCTGCTAAGTGTGCTGAATTCTCAGGTTCTGCATGAAAGCGTAACACTTTTGCACTGGGCAACAACACTGCAGGGAATGTCTCCAGACAGAAAGATGCTGTCCTCCATGAAATTATGCTAGGTATTCATCAACCTCTATATCCTATGCCTGAGCTACATAAAAAGTTACAGTCAGATGTTTTAGCCTAAGTTTCACGCTGAACTGAGTTCTTCATGGTTGGAAGAGTCTTGTCCAAAATAGTTTACAGGAACTTCATGACTGTATGTCTCTTCGTAGCTGAAATTTACTTATAGAAGTGTTCATCTAAAATAAATTTCCCCCTATCTCCTAAAATATTCTTGGTATTTAAACAGAATATAAGAATTTGCTGTAAGAGGGTCCATATTATTCTCTGTATATAAATATCGATTTGTATTTAAACAAAATATACAGCTGTGGACTTAAACAACAAATTATTGCCTCGGACATAGATAATAGGTCTTGTGTAATCTTACGTTGCCACACACACCAGTATCATATTCCAATAGGAGAGTAAAAATAAGTAAAATAAGAATTATTAATCAGAAAGTAGTTGTCACTTAATACTGAACATTTGACTCCTCCTTTTGAAATTGGGGATGAGAAATCTGGATAATTGAGATAGTTGTTTAATCACATTATTGCTGAAAGCTCAGGATTTTCTATAAGATTTAAAAAGAAGATCCTTAGAAGTGTGGAAACCATTCAGTATTAGTTCATGTAGATGTTAAAATGTGTACTTTTTATTCAACAACTGAAAAGTGATATTGTTAGACAGGCCAACACATGCTCTTTCCCTTCAAAATGATATTGTGAAATTGGTACTAATAATCACATCTGTTTTTTCACCATTACTGAGTATAAAATTAAAATTACTTTCTGCATCACCTGCATATGTCTTTATGGCCATTCGAATATATTCCTTTATAATCGTATGCAGTTAGAATGTTCCATGAAGGCCTTTAGGCTTTTATGTTAAATTTTTTAAGTTGTGTTTTTTCTTGAATGTTTTTGAGAAGCAGAAAAGGGGCTAAAGCTTTTAAAATGCTTTATCTTTCTTTGTTAACCTTTCATTGCCAAAACTATAAAAAGCTGATTTAGTAGTGTACTGATTTTCTTAAATAGAAATCTTGCCTAGAAAAACTATCCTTGAGTTATATTTTCTGGGCTTTTTCTTTTTTTTTTTTTTTTTTAATCAACGTTTTCAGGAACATTGTAGTTTGTAATCAGTTAGGATGTTTTAACCTACTTTCATTTCTTCCCCCTCTCTGATGTATTGCTTATGCAGATAACTGTGGCATAAGTCCTATTAGCTTTCAGAAACTAAATAGGTTGCACCATTTTCAGCTGCATTGCCAAACTTCTGTGTTAATTTCTTAACAATAAAAAAAAGGTGATGAAGTCTGATGTAGGCAGCATCTACTCTAGCTACTCATTTTTTACATACACCTATAGAGAATGTGTAATAACTTGCCATGAGGATATTTGAACTAATCTTCATGAGACAAACATGTTCTCAGCACCTACTGGTGGCATGTAAAGTTCATCCCAGCAATGGTCAATGGCAATAATAGTGACTGTAAAATTAGTTGGTTACTTAAGGGAAAGGATGGCTAACTTTTTTATTTCTCTTATCAGCATTTGTGGAAAAGGCTTAGTTATTCCCTTGGTTATTTCTTCAAGAAATTCCTTAGTGCTTTTGAAAATTCAACGTTTTTTTTCAAATCTATAAGATGAGCACAACAATCTTTCTAATAATATACCCCATTTTGTAATAATTTTGAAAATGTGAATCATAGCCTGTAAGAATTCATAAACTATTGCCTTTTCAGTATATACTACTAGGATAGGAATATATATATATATACGTATGGCATTGCCTGTAGATTTCCCCTTTTTTTTAATCTTCATTGCACAGTTAGCTTCCTAGTCATTAAGGCACTAGACAATGAGAGTGTCACAAATACTGGATGTATGGCAAGATAAGCTGCAGACTGCAGGGGAGATATCTGCATTTCTCTTCATGGACTCACAGAATATCCAGTAGGACTTACAAGTTCAGATTTGATGCCACACCTGACCAGGCTATGAACTGTTGTGGTGAGTTATCTTTGATTAACAGCCAATTCCTCACCTAGCACCTTACAGATCTCCCCTGTTGAAAGGGAGCAGAAAATGGGATGAGAAAGCTCCAGGGCTAATACAGAGAGATTGCTCACCAAGTACTACTGGGGGCAAAACAGACTCAACTTTGGGAAAAAAATTTAATTTACTGCCAATTGAAATAGATTAGGGTAGTGAAGAACAAAAACGTTAAAATACTTTTCCTTCCCTCACTCCTTCACTTTGGACTCCTCTACCCCACACACATATCCCCAAGCAGCAGTATGAAGTGGGGGAGGCGATTAAGGTTATAGGGATAGTCACTCACCAAGATTGTTCAAGGCTGAGCCAGCAGGGTCAGCTAAGAGGTGCTGAACAAACGAATAAGCTGCAGTTTTGTCTGAACAGAACAAGAGATGAGACACTTTTTTTCTTTAATGTTATTTTTTACATTTTGCTCTTCACACGTACTTCTTTTCAAATGCCTCTATCAGTTTTCGGTTTGTTTTTCTTTTCTTTTTCTTTTTTTTTTTTTTGTGTGGCAGCTGTGCTATATTGATGATAGAGATTGCAGCAATCTTGAATAGAAGTGGAAGCTTTCTTTTGCCTCTCCTGTTCACTGCTATAGGGCAGGCCTAATACAGAGAGGATTTTGTTTTGCTCTTCACTGTTGTTTGCTGTGTTGTGCGTGGAGCACTGCTGGAGGCAGGTGGTGGATTGGCTAGGTGAGTCATCAGTCTCCATGGGACCAGTTTTTCATGCACTTAAAATCTCATTGTACCTTTTATTATACACAGTTGTTAGCGGAGAGACAAGTGAGCAGCAGGGACCAAGCACAAGATGAATAATAAAACAGGAAGCAAAATAAAGATTTCAAACCCAAACTGGGAAATGATCTACAAGACACATCAGTAAAATCAATACAGCCATACCAAATGATACTAACTCAAAAGTAAATCAGCATCTACATTAGTCTAACAACTAAACCAACTTCACATTCAGTTATGTTGAACATTGTTTAAACTCAGCCCAAAGCAAAGTTTATGCAAGAATGATGCACAGCTAACTCTAACCTCTTGAAAGTTAGATGAATCAGGGAGTTGCGTAGCTAGGACAGGAAAGGTGCCTGGTCATGGGCGACACAACTGTGAAAGCAGATTTTGAGGGTGTTCTTCCTTGATCATTTCCTCGCTGTCTTCAGTGGGCTGCCTTGGGACCAAGATCAGAGAGCTACCACTCCCGCCATTCAGAAACCACATTTTACCCCCCTCTTGTGGCATCCTGTGCTGCCTGTACTGAGAACTGGTTGCTGATTGTCTCCTTGTTGATGGAGTGTATTACAACAGTCTGGCCACTGGTCTTCCAAATCTGCACCTTTTTAGCCTTTTCCTCATTCTGTCTCCGTAACGTACAAGGTTGAGTTTGTTCCAAGACTGTTTTTTCAAAACAATCTTATCTAAGGTTTAGCTCAGAGATAGTAGATTGGAAATAACCCCATCTAACTGTATTTTTTGGCTTAATATAACTGTACTTTGCCTTAGGCAATTTTGATTAAGAGAACATATAAATTAGTGATACTTCCAGTTTGAGGCATTCCATCTCCTTTAGGTAACACTTAATTGTTATTTTCAATCTATTTGCTTCTAACATTGTGTCAGTCCACCCTTTCTTATACATAATACATGAGAAGAATACTTAAAGTATAATTGTGTTTTGACATTAATGAACAACGCTCATAGTATTTGTATTTTCTAGGAGCTAAAGCTACAGGAATGAATAACAGTTGGGAAGATACACATGTACAGGATATAAATGTCTAAGTCACAAGTGCTATATTGCTACTAGAAATCACGTCTCCGAATTTCTGTAAGAAATTTCAAAATAAACATTTCCACTCAATCACATTCATCTACAGTTCTTTATTTATTTAATATATGTAAAAGTCAGTACCGTGAATGTGACTGTTTCCAAGTTTTTTAAAATGTTCTACTTTAAACTAAACATGTGGATCTATACATCTGTTACCAGAGGAGGTCTTTTGGTCAAGACTTCACTCAAGAAAAGCAATCACTGACAGTGAGTGTTTTACTTCAAAATCCCTTGCCATCAAAGGTGAAAAATAGATGGTTCTAGAGGTCTTCAAGGTATAAACCATTAAGAAACAGTTCTCAAAAATGCTTTGTCCAGTTCTAGAGAGTGAATTCTTTGAGCAAGCATGGTATGAAGATGTTGGAGTTCTCTATGGTCTATTTTGGATGGCTAGGAAGATGAAAATATGTGTGTTTTCTGCATAAGCTGAGGGGAGAAAAACTTGGGAGAGGATCTGGAGATAGAGCAATGTGCTTCTAGCATTCAGGTTTCTTTTCCCACAAACAATTATTTAGTTACTAATGAAGTGGATTACTAGGTCATTTATTTGTCTTTGGAAAGTATTGCCTCACTTCTTTTATAATGTGAAGGTCACTCATAAGATACTAATTTTTTTCCTTCACTCTTTTCCCCCTTATTTGTACTGTAAGAGATGTAAGACAAAGACACACTCTTCCTGCATGTTCTTGCCCTTGACAGTTTGATCAGACAAAATGTATTTCAGCCATTTGACATTTATTTATGGTAATGAAATTGATTCAGATTATGTAACCTCCCAAAGCTCTTGGAGGTAATGTGCTTTCAGCTTTTATATGTAGTAAATTTAAGTAGACAACTGGGGGGAGTAATATGGGCAAGATAAAAGGAATGTCATGGATTTAGCTTGCAGAAGTATAACTACAAAATAGAAACGATCAACCAGCAAAACATGCCACAAAGTTGCAAGTTTGTTAAACTCATTCCTACAGTTATTCAATAAGTCTCATTTATTCTAGAATCCCATTCAAATCATGTTCTTGGTCATGCTCTATTAACTCTTATGAGAGGTTTCATACTCCACCAGTTGCTGTTTATTTCAGATGTTTGTCTGATAACACAGCATATTCAGTAAAGGCTGTTAATTCTGTGTGCAATCTAATTTAAAATCACAGAGAAAGACGATAAATAAACATTCATATTCAAAGGGTTTAGTGCATTAAGTACCCCTATGCTTTGCAATTCTGTTTGGTTGGTTGTTTAATTTTACTTGTGTATGTTGAATATTACTGGAACTTTTCTGATACAAATCAGTGCAGTCAAAAATACTGAGGTCCATTCCAGGTTTTCAGGATTTGCAGTAGTTGTAGGTACCTCTGTGAGTTGTAGCATTACTAGTAACAGTCTGGCAGGCCAGCGTCAGGATTGGTGTCTGACATTCAAATGCACAGTTGCATAGTTGTGCTCTGTTTTGAACTTTGTCTTCCTGACCTGATACCTTTGGCTCTTCTGCTTTATATTCTTTCTTGCTAGGTAACTGGGGACATTTTGGACAAAACCCGTTGTGAAATACCTACCAAAAGGAGTGATAGCTCTAACTTTTATGAAATTCTTTCAACAGCCCTTCAGCAAAGTAACCCTTTTCTTTTTCAACTTCCTTATCTGGGCTTGACTGTTCATACAGTGCTTAGCCATGACTAACCACCACACTCAGTGAGGGGTTTAACATTCAGCTGTGTGGTGTGTTGTAGCCTCTAACATCTTTTAATAAAAAGAAAAATCAGCTTCCTTCCAATACTGTCATTAGTCATGTTTATTGCAGTCGTGTATTAGCCAATGAAAACTGGAACCTGCTGTTCTAGCCCCTGCAGAGGAGAGTGGCAAACAGGCCCTCCACATTCTGGACTAACCAGACCCAAACTGAGGCAGGAAAGAAGGTTGTAGAACACATAAGCAGAACAGTGGACAGAAGAAAATACCGTATCTGTTCTAGCATTTTACAGCTGGTTTTGAATGCAGATGGGTTTAAAGGGAACGAAAAGCTAAATGAGAAGTGTGAAAGAGAAGTTGATGATGGGCAAAGAGGACTCTAACACTGTAAGACCCAGCAGTCAAAATAGCATTTGAGGGGACAAAGGATATAGCAGCATACACCTGCCAGTACATGGGAAATAACACATACCTTAGATTTATGATAGGTGAATAGAATTGAAGAGCAGAAGTAATCATCTGATCTCTTGCAGAACACATTTGAGCCTCCTTCTGTAATGTCAACCTCAAAAGAGAAATAGGAAGACAAACAGAAATAAAAACTAGAGAGGAGAGCATTGAATATATAAAGTTGAATTTTCATTTAGTTTACCTTTTTTTTCTCATTTCTACACTTTTATTTACATAAAAACAATTTTAAAAGAAACTCATTAACTCTACTTCCCCTTAGTTTTAATTTTCCTTTATTTTTTTCTCATTAAGATAAGGACGAAGAATGAAAGGAATTGCACATGTGAGGTAGAGAGAGCCCTTTCCTCTCAGTACTTCTACCTATTATTAACCTGAAAGAACTGGAAATTTCACAAGAGATTTTGCTGCTGCATTTCACATTTGGCAGATTTTTTCAGGCAGACTGGAATTTTGATTGCTGATACATATTGAATCTGATGACAGTTTAAAATTTCTCATCACTGTTTGTCTTATCAATATTACATATGGCATCTGAAACTTTGTGGTTTGAGAATTTGCATTATGAAGCAGTCACTGAGTATAACTGCAGTATATATTTTTTTTATTTTAAATCAAGGATGAATGTGTCAGGTAGATATTCTCTACAACTGGATTGAAATAACATCACCCTGCTGTTTTGTTCCATTGGCTGAATCATATAGCAGCACATCACGGTATTACGTGAGCCATTATGAATGTCTGGGAACAGTGTGTCTCAGTCATTTATCATTATGCAATTATTTGACTTCCTCATTGACAGAAGAAGGTGCAGGAAGGACGGAAATGCTTTTATTTTGCCCATTATTTCTTTGAAGCATATCTTAGTTGATGACGTAGGACTTTATTTTATCACCTTATGAACACACATAAACTATAAGACCCTAAATGTGCTTTGCACCATGGAAACCTATCTATTTGCTGCAAATTCTTTGCCCCCGCACAGATCTGCTTGTTACTTCAGTGCATGGTATTCTAATCAGCTCTTTTCAGTCTCTGTTAAAAATCCATAATACTAATTTGTTTGATTAATTTCAAAAAAGCCCTCCTAGATTATCCCATTAAGTTAATGCTACTGATTTTTAACAGATGTTTAAAATATAAAATGCTACTAAGGGAAATATCGCAAGAATTGCAGTAGTCTTTTAGAAGCTGAATTTTAGTTACAATGGTCTAAACGATTTTAAAGCTTCATTCTATAGGTACTCTAATAAAAAGCTATGAGCTGTGGATTTAGCTAAGATGATAATAGTTTGTCTTTAAATAGTGTCTAGAGGGTCTCGTTTATTTTGCAGTGTGAGCTGCTTAAGTCTCTTCAAAGGAAGGCCTGGGACACCTAGATCACTTGCTGCAAATGTCACTCTGATAATGGCTGAGGAGCGCTCTTTAAAGAGCTCCAAGTGAAAACCTTTCAAGGGCTGCCATGTGGGAAATTGTTGATACCTCCTGGAGGGAAAATATGGGAGTGGTATCAGAAACAGCAGATCAGTTCAGAAGCACTTTATGTTCAGTAGCATCACAATTCTTTCTAATTGCAGTGGAGTGTAAAAATTAAATCCACCTAGAATTTGTATCCATACACGATTAGAGTACGGTTCTTTAAAAGAGAGATAGAGATTTGAGAAGAGTTGGACAATAGTAAAATTAATCAAAGAGAAAGTAATTCACAACACACTGGTTAGGGTGATCAAACAGAGACCTAATACAGAGAACATTTCAGTAAAATATGTGTGCACAAGCTATTTTCGATTATATGAAAAGTGAAGAAGTGTGAAATAAATATTGTCCACTTATTCCCTATTTTAATCCTACTTCACTTTTCTGTTTGAAACATGAAAATAATGGGAAAGAAAACTCCAAACTCTGCACTAAGCTGAAAAGGTACAGTGCAGCAATAATAGTGAAGAATGGAGTTGAAATGGAAGGAGGTTTTCTCCCAGATTATGTACTAATCTGTAACACAGAAAGTTCTTAATGTACTGACATTACACCTTAATGTCTCTTCTTCATGTACTGACATTTCATGGCAGACACAGAAAAACATTCTATATATTTACTGACTCTTCTGATTGTACAAACACATGCTTTCTTGTAGCTTTGTTTCTCCTATTTTTAAGGACAAGATTATTTACACGAAAAGAAGTTTGAATTTTAAGAGCCCATCTTATTATTTCACTAAATGAAATTGACACAAATAATTTGTTGCTGTGGAAATACCTACGATGTCATAAGAAATGATTGTGATTTCATGTATTAATAATAGGCAGGAGCAGATGAACTCTTTAAAAGAGTATCCTGTTTTCAGGAATGAACTGAAAAAAATGATTACATATAATAAAAGTGAAAAAGTATACGTTGTGTATATCTTGCATCAAAATACTTGTTATTAAATCAAATTTTTATTTAAAATATTTTAATTTTCACTATTTTATTGAACTGTTAGACCTCTTATTGAAGGATTAAAAACTCAGGTCTATTAATGGATAATGTTGCTCATCTATGGGCTTTTAACTTTAAAAACGTTAGTTTTAGCCTCATGCAGAAGGATTGCCTTACTCCTTTAAAATAATAATCTGTTTGGCCAGTTTAAGTTTTAGCTCTTGGCTACAAGGGATATCCTTAGAGAAAATTGTAGATGGCTTTCTGTGTTACATGTGCCCCACTTGGCCATACAAAAAAAACGGAAGTCCAGTATAGCTTCTGGACTAACCAGCTAACAAATTGGTCCAATAGTTAGAAGCATAGAGATTCTACATGACAACTCACTACAGAGTTTTTCAGATCACCTAGTGTGCATCTGAAAGTTAAAGAGCTGTTTGTATTTCTTTTTATATTGCCTTTTCCAGCACATATTGCCCAGGCACAATCAAGTTTTACTTCTTCCACAGCTTTCATAACTTTAGGCTTCATCCATATTAATGACAAGGTTGTGTAAAGATAGAAAAGCATTGTTAAACTGAATCTTGGTTTTTTGTGGGTTTGGTTTTTTCTTCCAATGGTCTTCTCACTGTCAGCTTGTAAGTTTTGGTATTGTGAAGGTGCATACATTACTTGGAATTGGTAAAACAGTTCTCATGCTTCTGGACACACTCACAGACTGCTTTATTTTAATAGCCATGTTCATGCCAACAGGCTGTTGAGAATATTCTGTGTTTCTGAAGGAAAATATAATGATAGTTACCAGATCAGCCCTTGCTTACAACAATTGTCAGAATCTTACCTGAGAACAGGAGATGTGGATTTTGCTGAAATAAGCTGCTCAAAGTTGAGGTCACCATTGCTACCTTGAGTTCTACCGAAAGTGTGATCTATGCTCAAAACTCCGTAGAACAGAAATGAGAAGCTTATAGCACAGAGAAAAAAAACCCAGAGTTAAATGATGCAAACTTAAACTTGTAAAGACCAGGAAACATTCTGTATGCCTTCTTCGCTGTGTCATCCTAATTCTATCTCTGTATCTCCATGCTTCTCAATGGTGAGGAAGGAGATTAGCTGGAGCAGAATGGTGTAAAGTTTTTGTTCTCATGCAATAAACCGAATGTGTACCTCTTGATGGACAAAATATATCTAGTTTCAGTCCTAAATTCTAGACAGTGTTTCAGGACTGGTGCACAGCTGGAATTTATCAACAGTCTCGTGGCAACATGACTATTGTTTGTGGACCCTTGTGGTGGGTGAGTGAAGATTATGTCTCAAAATTAATTCTATGGGCAAACATAAGTCAAGTGATGGCTGTTAGAGTGACTTTTACTTTCCCCTTGTCAGGAGACAGATTTTCCTTTCCACCAAGAAGGGAAAGTAATTCAAATTGTTTACTGTAATAAGCACTCAAATACTTATTCATTGATAATAACGATAACCCTTCCTAGTATGGAAAAAGAGATATTTTTGCCATTTGCAATAACCCAAATGCTAGTGTAGATGCAGGAGTTCCTGGCTCTCCCTTTTTTTCTAGTATCTTGTTCAGCCAAAGAATGTGAAGTTACTGTTGATGCTCTCCTATACAACTGGGCACATGTTTCCCTTAAGGGACAGTGATAGAAAGAGTATGACAAAATCATATCAGGATGTACGAGCAAGCCTATAGCAGGACCTCCTCCTGTATAGCTTCCCAGCTGTGTCTGGGAGATGGCTCTCCAGCCATCTCCATCTTAGGACACCCTAATTAGGGGACCGACTTTCACTTCACTTTTGTCTCCACCATTGTTATGTCTGGTAAAATGAAATTAGAATTGCACTGACTATGGAAGCTGGCTTTTCATGGTTTGCTTTCGTTGTTGTTATTTTTAGTCTTCCAACATCTTCTAAAGTAAGGTACTCCAGAAGTGTTAGCTACTTTAGAAGCTAGTAATTGAAAAACTGAGTGTGAGCATAGATATTTAAGCTTTAGATCTCTCAATCAAAAATATGGTATCATCATGTAGTAATAGATTAAAATTGTAGGCTGAGACTTCTTTTGGCAGATTTCTCTGTGGCAACTGCTTAGATCATTAAACTGGGGAGGGGGGGGGGTTTAGTGTAGTGTCAAAATTAAATATGTTATTTTAAAAATTAGCAATTTCCCCCTTGCTCTTTGCCTGTGTCTTGATATGGTAAAGGACAAATATCTCTCGATAAAGGGCAGAGCTGTAACTGATGAGATAGTGTCTGAAGCTGACAGCCTTCAGTCATTGTAATATGTGTAAAGGAATACTGTTATTGTCTTAAGTGCTGCTGTCATTTTCAGCTCCTGCTCTTGGAGAAATTTCTGTTCCTCTCAGAGCAACAGACTGACTCGAAGAGTCAGTTTTGTACTGTGAAAATAATGGGGAAGATGAGTTTGAACTGTGACATTCTGTGTTTCTCTTCAGTTTCTTCTTGGGTCATTAAAAGTTGAAAAGCTTTTTATTTGAGTCCTCCTCAAGTGTGCTTTCAGTATCCCACACTCTGGGTAGATGAAGGTCTGCCAGTTTCCTGAACCGTGATGGAGATTAGAAAATCTGCTTTTTTAACTGTATGGTATTGAGAACATTCTGTGCTTGTAATGATGAAATGTTACGAATATTCATGAAATATGGATAAGCTACCTTTACCCTAAAGTAAGAGCAGATGGAGTAGGCAATTACCTGCCTGACAGCTATCAATCTGTATGTTCCTTGTCAGCTTTTCCTACGAAAATTTGTTGGCCCATACACTAGAACTACATTTGCATGAGGCACATTACTGCAGTTTTCAAAAGGAGTAAGGTACTTGGTGGCCAAAACGGACTGAGTGTTTCTAGATCTGCTGCAGATTTACGCTGTGGTTTACTGGGCTTTATCCTCTTTGTGTAGTTAAGCCCACAGAGACATTTTTAACATTCTGACAATTAGGAGTAGAGGACCAAATCTATTGTTGTTTAATGGAGAAGAATCCCTGTGCTAGAGCCTGCTTCTAGTTATAACTATATTTGATTTTTACACTGCAGGTTTCGTTTCCCTGGAGCAACAAATTGTTACTCTTCTTTATTTCCCTTAGGAAATAAAGTATCCCACCCACAACCAAGAAGCAGTAGCCTAAGGGGCACATAAATTTGTGTGATGGCTGGTTTTGCTAATGGGCTTGGTTCTACTGACTGCACACATCATATCATTAGAGTGCTTTCTGTAACCCAGTGTGTCTGGAACCATTTCCAGATAATGTGTGGAATGCAAAGCTGTATGTCTTAGATCACTAATGGTATGTAGGCAATGATGTCCCAGAGTCCATTTCCAAGTCACCATGACATCTAATGAAAACAGTATAGTATTCTGCTTTCCTGATTCTAGGAAAAAAA
>VXAY01005889.1:485250-518752 GCA_013399855.1 Oxyruncus cristatus | reverse complement strand
AAGAAAAGAAAAGAAAATTGGTGTGTAGTGTACTAATTTATAAATGAAATTTTCTTTTTCTGCTTTAAAGTGCTATTGATTTTTGTTTGGTCCTTTCCACCCCTTCTGGAGTCCCTCCTTTTCTTCATAAGGATCTGTAAACCTGCATTTTCACAGCGGTGTCCTGAGCATTGTTCCCTGGGGTCTGTTAAGTATTGATGTCACTCAAAGTACCTAATTTCAGAAAAATTTGAATAGGCTGTTGAGGTCAGATTCTTGCTGTCTCAAGGTATAACTCTGTCTGAAGATGATTGAGAGAGAAAAACAAAATGGTACAGAAAATCATAAATATCAACAACATAGAGTTGCTCTTTTAAAAATAATGCATCAATGGTTATTCCACCATTAAAAAGAAAAGAGAACTTGGAGCTGAACTATATGGGGGGGTCTCAATTTTTCTGGAGTGATTTATTTGTTATGTTTGATGATGTTAAAATAATTGTACTTGATGATCTCAGAGGTCCTTTCCAACCTGTCTGATTCTATGATTCTATGATTCTATGCCTATTAACAAAAGTCTTAAAAACATTTTAAGTAAATAAATGTGTGGAACCAAGGAAAACTAATGGAATTTCTGCATTGCCCTAGAAGTATATATTGCTAAGTGTTTTTAAATTAAAAACATTGGAAAACATGGGAACATTGGGAAAACAATATTGTTTCAGTTACTTGTAAGATCACTTTAAATTTTCTTTATTTTGTAGACATTTAAAACTCTTTTTTATAAATTGCCTTTCACCCTTTTTATTAGCTTTGGTTGTAGCTATTGGCTCTGTTAATGGATTTTATTTTTTTCTGCTGCTGTCCAAACCCAAATTACTGTAACTAATGTACCACTGTAACTTTTCATAACTGTTTCTGAAAGCAAAAAGCAAGTTCATCAAGTCAAAATATTAACACTTTTACATCCTATTAAATAACAACTCAAGGAAAATTGTGCTAGTGTCTACAGAACTCAGCATTAAACCTACAAAATTTAATGTACTGTAGCAGATTGAGATTTGACACAATTTCCCTCTGTGGAAATTGTCCTCACCATTATAATACCCATACTAAGCAGCAGAACTGGGATAAAGCACAACAGAAATTAGTCCCATTTGGAACGTATGTTACTGTTCCAGCAAGTCAAGAAGTTTAGTAGCAAGTGTTTAAAATAGTCTGGGTTGTGCCTAGAAAACTTTAGGGCTGTCTATGTGGGCATGGAAATTATGCCTTTTCCTCATGTCTAACAAGCTGTCTTGTGTATTTTTCATTTGTGAAGCTCTTTGGCTTTCCACAAAAATAGACTTACTGAAGTATCAGGGAAATAATGAATGGATGTTCCATCAATGTTGAGTGAATATGCAGGTGTTGCAGTAATTGACAAAGAAAGAAAATGGCTTTCCAGCTCATGCAGCAGTGAAATAATGTGGCATTGTACACAAGAGCATTGTAGAAATTAGAGTAAACACGGCAAATGTTCGATTTAAATTCCTTTTTCTTCAACCAGATCAACTAAATCAATATGTTCCATGCCTTTTTTTTTTTATTATTTTTCTCAGTGAGTGTATTTCTCTAGCTCTGATTATGCTGGGCAATAGCACTGAGGAGAATTAACCCAAAGTCGTCTATGCCAAGCTAATGGTCTAATCACTGAAAGAGGTTATATTATAGGTTCTACCGTATATGACCTTGGTTTCCACTACTTTGCTATTAATTTTTAAGAAATGTTTTTAGATATGCATTCTTACATATCACTGCGGTACAGACTGCAACACAGGAGAAGCCAGAAGGCTGGCACTCACCATAACATGCAAACAAGGGGGAAAGTGATGCAGATTTGAAGACAATAAAAAATAAACACAGTCCATGAATAGTGAAGGATGATATTGCTTATGCATGAAGGCTACTGTGAACACTTCAAGTAAACTTGCCCACTTACTTTTGAATAGAAACAATTGTTTGATATTTTATCTTTCTTGCATTATATCTTCCTTTACCTTTCATTTACATTCAGGCCTTTCAAAGCATGGCAAATAAGTTTGGAGACAGTGGCTCCTTGTGGGGCCCATTTTCTTTATTGCAAGCATGTTAAGGAGAACAAATCCTAAACTTGATTAAAAACAGGAAAGGGGAAATAAAATATCTTTTAAAGCTTGAGTTGAATTTGTTAAAAGAAAAAAATGTCACCATTTAATAGTATAAAATTGGGCCTTTGCTCTGTGGTTTTCAGAATAATTTATGTGAATAGTTTTGCACCATATTTTGCAATTTAAGCTCTCGTTTTAAGCTTATGCAAGTGTCTTTATTTTTTAATTATTTCTTCTGTTTTAAAGTCTTCAGAGGTGCCTGATGACAGATGATCTATTAGCAGTAATGACAAATTACTCCGTATGGGTTGTCTGGCAGAATTAGGGGTCAGGAGCATCACTGGCATAAAGCTGATATTTTATCAGTTTGGGTGTGAGTAAAATAGACTGCTTGCCATCAGATTATCCTGAGATTGGTAAAATGTAGTTCACACTTGCTAATTTTGTAAGACTCAATTCATGTTAGGCACGCTAAAATTAATGCAGAGAGCCACGATCAAACTCGAGGGGAAATGAGGAATTAATGTTCTCTATTTATAAAGCCAAAGAAGCATTCCTATAAAACCAGATATTGCTACTAATTTGTTAGCCCTTTCATATAATTTTATTGACCTGCCAGAACAAAGTAACCAATGGTCGTTAAAATTACAGGGTTTTTTAAGAGCTATTTTTTAAACATGTCCTTCCACAAACAGAACTGTCTAAATGCAAGATGTTTCCATATACATTCTGTGTGCTCTATTGCATTGGTTAAAGACCAACACACATTTTCTTTCCTTCTGTATCTGTAACATCAGTTAGTTCACAGTGACCTATTTAATTAAATATTTTATTGAAATCCTCTGTGGTTACATTGACTGTACTTACATCTCATCAAAATCTTTGTGTAAGAACGTCCTAGCCTCCAAATACCTTGTTAAAATATCTTCACTACAATTCCACAGCAATTTGAAGACTTTTCAGTCAGACAGATTAGCACATAACAAGGCAGTGTGTTTTATTACCATTTAGCCAATTAAAAATGCTTTCTATTCTTTGAAGCACAAACCATGCATAACATGTCATACCAGCCAACTAGATTTCCAATCAGCAAGGTATGGCAAGTGCCATTTTTCTCTGCTTCAGCCCTGTCATGATAGGTCATGCAGTACTTTTGGAAATGCCAGGTGAATGCTCCTGAGAACCATCTTTCAAGGGCTTCTTGTATCTTTTTGCGCTTTTACATAGCTCAGTGACAATAGTTTCACTGCTAGGGAATCCTCTGCGCCCATCAGTTTTTGAATCACAATTTTGTTTGAACTGTAGCCCACAGATTAGTGTTCTGATTTAATAGATTCGTAGATTTTAAGTTTAGGATGCATAATTAAATAATTTAGTCTGATATCCTGTGTCATCGGCCATCATATTTTACACATTCAAATGTGCGTTGCTCCTGAAATCCCATAATCTAGCAAAGCGTAACTATTTGGCAAAATCACACCTTTCAGAAAGGTACTGGCTTTGTACTAGGAAGTCACAAAGGAACTTCCAGTTTTCTTGCTAGGTAATTCCTGGGAGTTAATTAGCCACCTTCTTACAGAAGAAATTGTGCTTCATTGCTTCGTCCTCATTTGGATTTGATTGGCCTCAGCTTCCAGCAATAGTTCTCATTAAGTATTTCTCCACTAAATTATAGTATCATGTACAATCCAGGGGATTTTTTTCTTTGTTTTGGTTTGGGGTTTTCTTAATGATGAAGGTGCTTATTCTTTGTAATCAAGTCAGTTCTCAATCTTCTTTTTCAATAAGTATAACAGATTAAGCTCTTCAATTCATCACTAAGACATTTTCTTCAGGCCTCAATCATTCTTGTAGATTTTTCTCCCCCCTACTCAGCTTCCTAACATGCCCTTAAGCTAGGCACACTACACAGACAAGGATTTTCAGTATTAGTTTTGTAGCTGTTATATACAAAGCTAAAATCACTTCTTTTCTTTTTTTTCCAGGATCACTACCCTCATCCCTGTGAATTTAAATACCTGTAATAGTGCATTTTTTTCAGCTAAGATCTCATGTTTACCTTTTCTACACATAGGGCTTTGGAGCCAGATGCCCTTTCACTGCTGGAAAAGCACTTTACAGAGGACCCATACAGCTGTACTTTTTATTTTTAGCACAGCCTGTTTTTTAAAACTGATATTCATACCAATGGCATAACAGAATAATAAACTCTTGCATCCAAAATAAAGGATCTTTAGGAGTTTAATAGTGCCAAGAGAATGTCAGGGTGGATCTGCATAATTTTTGTTTTGGAAAAGAAAGGATTCTCATTGTTCTAGATCCAAGACAGCTGTCAAACTCTGAATTGTATTAACTAGTAGAAGCACCAGAATTAGGTCACTATTAATATTTAGTAACAACTGAGACCATCTTCTCAAGGTGTAATTGTTTACTATTGAACTGGCAATACAAACAAGTTTTCCCATTTTCTTACTCTGCTTCAGCAAGCATGCTGCTGCTAATGCTCCAAGATGACCTTAAAAATTCCTAAAAAGTCCTTGTTTCTTTCACTTCGTGGTATCTTTTCCTGTCTAAAGCTGTATCTAAGATGCATTCCCATAAAACCCTTCCTAGAAGTGTCTTTTCTTTGCCAGAAATCTCATAGACGCTGGGATGATGTATCTACAGTTGACTTGATTAAATGTTTATAGGATTAGGCCAGAGGTTAGATACACCATGACATAGCACAAGGATGATTACATTGTATTTTACAAGCATTTATGGCACAGTATGAGTTTTCTCCGATTTGCAGTTACCTTATTCCAACTTTGACTGAGGAACATTAACAACTAAAAATGGTAAAATAATAAAGATTATATAAAATGATAACAAAAAGGGTGGGGAAGTAGAGAAGCTGGTTTTTGTTCAAGAACTATTTATTCCAAAATATGTATTTACATTTGAACTAGTAAACGACAGTGTATTTTGTGTAAGTATTCATGTTTTGGTTTTTAAACCTTAAATTATCTTTTACATGCACTGAGATTCGAGAAGAGAGCCCTGTTGATTTGCACCAAGTTATCACTTGGTAGATTAACAAAGTGGGAATTTGAGATATTAGCATTAGTATAATAAACAAGATTGGAGAATAAATAGAATAAGGAAAAGACTTTTTAAATCTGCCAACCTAATCCAGACAAAAGCTTGCTATGTCAATAGCATTTCAAGATCACATTAAACAAAATACCTAACTAAGTGCTTTTGCCAATTCTTGTGTGTGAGTTTCAGTCCTTGTGATCCTATCAGCTTCAGAAGGATTTGGACACCTTTTTAAAATTCCGAAAATATTCAGAACAAAGTCTTTGCAGAAAAAAATGATGATTTCTTGGATAAGGGCCATAGCACTTTGTATGTTGACTTTCTTCCTGGAACTATCACAGCCTTTCCTGCATATTTGTTATTGATTTATTTATTACTATTTATTAATGAAAAATGGGTTCCTCCATATTTCAGCTGAAACAGTAGGAATGAAATTTCAATCTTTTCACTTTCTGTGTTCCTAAGATTTGTATCGTGAAAGTTCTTTCCGTGCACATATATAAAACAGTTCTGCACCAGAAAATCCAAAATAACAGCCAGGAGATCAGAGGGCATTTTGTATGGGTTCATTAAAAACTGTTAATATTCAGTAGGGATTATTAGGATAGCAGTTCTTCTCTGTGATGTCTTTTCACCAGTCAAGAGTCTAGGCTTGACAGAAGATGCTCTAAAACCCCTTGTTACTGCTGAAGGAGTAGGTCCGTTTGGCACTGGAATAAACCCTCTCCCCAGCCAGGTCATAAAAAATCATGGGATCATACGGAAGGGTGCCCAATCAAAGTGGTAGACTCTTCAGTTCCACATCCCACTTGATTGTGAGTGGCACTTTCCCTTTTGTCCTTTTATCCTAGCACTTTCCTGCCCAGGCTTTCACTCTGCTCTGGTTTCTTGCTGACACAGGCGGTCTGGCTCACTCCTTGTTTCAGCACTTTCCATCGTCAGTCACAGTTGTGCAGGGCGAGTATAAATGCCGCCTAATCAGACTGCAACTACAACAGTCATCAAAATGAATGCACAGGTTGCTGGGTAATGAATATTCAGCACTTCTACCTCCTTTATTGAAACAGGGGCTTCTTCTCGTCCATAGTCCCATTTCCACATTACCTTCATCTGGACAATAAACACCCCTTGCTCAGGGAGGAAAGGGGAAATAAAAGAGAGCAAGTGAGCATATTGAATCAAAGCAGTTTTTGTCTTTCTTCTAATATCTATTTTATAATTTAGGTTGAGGGCAGTATCTACCTCTTTCTTGCATTAGAATCATTCCTCCAAACTAAATTTTTAAATGTCTTTAATTACACTTAGTGAAGGTAAGACACGAGTGCTGCTTTAATCGTTTAGATGGTCTTGCGTGTTAAAATTAGATTTATAAATTTGCATAATAAAAGTAATGTTGTGAAAGAAAGCATTTTGAATATGTAAGAGGTAATTGTATTGTGTGACTTGCCTTGGGCAACCCTTATTGGATCGAGCTCAGTACCAGCCATTATACCATTGGAGCATTTTGTATTTTTATGTAGCACTGCAATAGAATTTAAATTTTATGCGCAATTAGTTCTGTATTGATGTATAGTTTGTAGGTAGGGTTAAGCTATAACACTGAGTTTTCATCTCTAATGCAGGTTTTTCTATGGTAGAAGGAAAGGAAACATTAAAAAAAAAACCCTCAAGTTTGTGACGAGAGAGAAATTTCTAGGAGTCCAGCAACATTAATACAATTCTAGTGTTTTCTGTCTAGTAGCCTGAATTACCAATCTTCTACAGTGCCTCCCCAATACACTATTTCATGCACAAGAAGTTCAACGTGAATATTGACAAAACCTGTGACAGCTTTAATGACATCTCTTAAATGTGAATTTCTCCCCTACCATTTGTCTTTACACACTACAATATTTTAAAAAAGAGCCAAAGCTGAAATATTTACAAGTTGAGTGTACAGAGTAGAACGCTGTTGCTGCACACTGTGTTCTAATAAGCAAACAGTAGTTATTAATTTGCTCAAATATGGACAGCAGAATTAGCAGCATTAATTTAGGAAATGGTTGGTAACAGTTTTCCACTCAACAAAGCAGAACACACAAATGCAATGGCAGAAACTAAACCTCTTTTTCAAACTAAAATAGATTTAATCTAGATATACGGAAGATATTTTTTATAATGAAGGTCATAAAACAGGTTGCCCAGAGAAGTGGTAAATGCCTCATTCCTGGAAATGTTCAAAGTCAGGCTATACAGGGCTTTGAGCAATCTCATGTAGTTGAAGATGTCCCTGGTCATTGTAGGGGGGTTTGACTAGATAATCTTCAAACATCCCTCCCAACCTAAACTGTTCTGTGATTCTTTGATAGATAAATGGAAGGCTCTCTTTACAGCAGTGACATTTCAGAATATTTTGAAATATTCTTTCACACCTGACATGACAACAGAATGACCCAATCAAGTGTGACACAACATTTTACACAGTATTCAGATTTAAGGGTGAATATTCAGTTTCTTTGTTCATTCTGATGAGTTTTAAGTAAATCAAATACCTGCTGGGAAGGCAGATATCCTTACAGAAGCCAAAGAATTTATAACACTCTCATTCTGTCAAATAAATCTTTCATTCTCTGTAGGAGTGGGGCAGAGTCAGAATGCTAATGTATCTCTTAAATCTCATGATTCATTCTTTTGAAGTTATCCTCATGATTCCAATGAGCCTTCTCTTTGTCTGCTGCCCTCCTGACATCACACCCACCACATCACTGAAGGTTTCCAGTGATGAGCCAAGAAATGACAGGCAGGCAGAAGTTGCCTGCACATGCCTGATTTTGCACCTTTTATACTTTTTAAATACTATTATTGAAATTGGTGTATTTAATGTTCTGGATTTATGGTCTTCGTACTGGGCACCCCTACCTCTGATACTCCTTATTGTCTAGAGGTTGTAAGTCTTTTCACTGTGTCTTGCACCCTTTCCTTAAACATTTTTTCAGTGTTTTGTTTGTTTCTTTGTGGTTTTGTTTGTTTTTGTTTTAAGTGCACTGAATCCAGAGTCAAGAATACTATGCACTTAGATTTTAAATGCATATGACAATTCCTTTTGAAATGCAGGATTGAAAAGAATGTGGAATGAGAATTTGGTTCCCCTGGTAGGGAAGAGTCATATTTTCATTCTAGATTTCATTTATTACATTGCTTGATTTATACCAGACCTCTGTTGCTCTCTTGCTGCCTTCCTCTGCGATGACTTTTACAGTGACTCTTCACTTAAGTCCTTAACTTTTACCGCTCCTGTGACCCCTAGTTTAAGGGTATACTTAGATGGAGTGATAAGTTAAGTAGTAAAAACAGCACCCTCTCCCCTTCTTACCCTTGCACTTTTTTTTCAGTTATGTTGGTACAGTTCTTTCTGAGTTCATGAACTAAACCAAGTCACTATTTTATTTAAAAACCAAAGCAAGAAAGCATATAGGAGATATGGATCTCTCAATAATCAGGTTTACAAGTGGTTGGATTGACATGTCTGAGAGGATAATGGACTGGAGAAACCTATTCATTTAGTCTTGCGACTGCAGTTGCTCTATGTAGTCAACCCCTCCGGAAGTCTAGAACTATGCTGTACACACCAATTTTAGTGGTCCTCATCAGGACCAACTATTTAATGGATTTCTTTTCTGTGATAAATTTGTACAAGATAGAGATTCTATTCGGGATTGGAATATTGGATAGCACTTCACTAAAAAGCCAATTAGGGAGCACTTGCCTTGCCGGCTCCTGTATGTTTTCTGGATAGAAGAATGCTTAAAGCTTGAGTGGCTGTCTTGGGAGATCTTGTCAATTCATGAAGAAATCTCTGTTTATTTGGACATAGCAGAAGATAATGAGTTTTTGGTTTTTTTTGTTTTCGTAGTGCCTAGCACCTTTTGAGGAGTACTCATCCCAAAATATTCCTTTCTAGGAATATTCCTTTTCTCAAAGCTGTGCTTTCTGTAGACTTACCTTGCTGCCTCTCTCTCACATCGAACTGCCACGTAACAATTTTTTGACAGCAGTGCCAGTTTCAAGTATACCTAAACTGTTTGCCTCTGGATCCCTGGTCTGAACTCTTAGACATCGCCATAAGTGGAGCAACACAATTTTTGGGGCCGCGTTGAGATGTAAAGCATAGGACTTAGCTGGGTTGACCATAGCTGAGTTGACCACAACAGGGTTGTGGTGAGAGGTTTGCAGTATTCTTTTTAATATGGACAGTTCCCTTATGTAATTCATAATGTAGACTCAGAACAATGAAAAGATGTTGTGTGGGATAGTATTTCCACACTTCCTAGCTGTCTGTTCTACACCCAACCCTTCACAGAACAGTAAACAGGGAAGCTCCTCCATTGACACCTACTGCTGTAGTTGCCTTTGCTTTGCACAGCTGCTTGTGCTTCTGTTTGGGTGGGAGACGAGTACCAGGTCAGTTGCTCCTTCAGAAATGACAATTTTTTTTCTTGCATGTCTCTTAAAAAAAAAGTGGATAGTTCTACAATCTATTAAATTCATTATGAGGATAACATAATGGGAAGAAAAGGAGGGAAAATTTCTCTCGTATCTCTTTTAGACCGTTAAGGATATGATGGAACCTAATTGTCCTTCAAATTTTGGATGATCTTTAAAAACCTGTCCTTTAGAAAAATGGCCAGGAGGAAGGGAATTTAATTTCATTTTATTGTGTATTTTGACAAGATAATGATTAACTTAATGGCATCCAATTTTAATTAGGTCCTCCAAACCCTAACTGCATTATAAATTCATTATTAATTATTATCTCCATTAAATGGAAATTTTCCAGTGGCTGATTTGAGGAATACAAGTTTTGGAGTGCTATTAACATTTAAAATGATAAAAGAAAACATAGATTATTTGAAATGGCCATTGGAATATTTAATATTTTGTGCTGATAGCATTGTTGGGAGTGAAAACAATGCAGGTATGGCATGCCATGGCGAGCAAACTGTCTTCAGTTTTACACTGCATTCACTTTGAGAACATGTAATTGTATTTGGGAGATATTAGCAAAACTGCTTCAATTTTCTATTCTGAGCTCTTTCTGAGGTTTATGTGCTGGATTGCAATATTATCCAGTATTGTACAAAAGGGAAATGTATATAATACAATGACTGCATAACCTGTCTACAGGATGGAGTAGGAGAAAAGGGAGAGAGACTGCTGAGTGAAGAGACAACACCTTCAAAGACTCATTTCTGGGTTTTAATCTGATGGGTTAACCTCTGGGGGTTAAAGCAGAGAATTACTCTTTTTCTATGGGTAACTGAAAGAGAGTTCAAGGTACGTAATGAGAAGTTTCCCTCTAAAGATAGCTTAAAAATGAATCAAGCACCATTTTGAAATAATTGTCAAAATTTGGGATATATACTGACATTTGGAACTATTTTGGTAGCATTTGATTAGGGAACTTTGGAATGTCGAATGAATGTTCTATAAAAACATCAGCTGAAGTATGTGGGTAGTCTTACTGAAGTGAAGGGCTTTTTCACATGTGGGCATCTTGATTAATACTTGAAATAAAAAGTGAGGTAGTGCAGATTTTTAGCTAATTGGTAAACATACCTTTCTCTGTGAGATTTTAAGGATAATATTTCTATTTTGAATATCCTCAGTTTTCAGATTTTTTAATTTTAGTGTTATAATAATGGTAATGAATTTACTTTTAATGCTAATTACATACTTATGCATCCAGTGACATTTCTAAGCTGTCACAACAATATAGTTATTACAGAACCAGTTAGGGTATGAATTAATGAAACTTGCTCCTAAGACAGAGTCAAATCTGTGGCTTTTCTCTTGCAGGTTAGCTCAGTCATTTGAAATTATGTTTGGTTTGGATTTTTTCTTGAAATTTACCCATTCCGTATTTGTGAATTGTTTGAAAACTACTAAGACCCTTTGTTTTTTGAGTTTTTGGACAACTACTTTTAAAAACTTGATTCTTTCTATGGCTTATAAGCCGTATCATGGAAGTATTTATTTACTTCAAGTTTGAAGTGTTTTGATTTCTTGCATGATATATATTTTATCGAATTATATAGCAACAATTTTACAATGGAACTTTGAATGCAAATGCTTACACTTACCATTTAAAAGTTTTTTTTTTCAATATTTTTGTATATCTAAAATACTAATTTTAAAAGGAGTGTTTTTGCAAGGTTCTTCACTAGTAAGTGCACTCTCCTGAATTATGAAGATGGTATGTTTTCTTCCAAAATGAAGCATTGCAAACCACATAAATTCAGCAGTAAATCTGTGTTCAAACCAAATCATGAGAAACACATCAAAGGCATCTAGAAACAACCTTTATGTGATTACTTGAGTTCATAGTGCAGTGGCCATTCTAATCAAAGTTTTCAAATAATCCCTGAAAATCTGCAGCTCTGGCTATGTCTTAAATAATGACATTACAAATTCCATTGCCTCATTCCATGTCCCCCCCCCAAAAAAAAAAAAAAAAAATCCTAAACCAAAGCAACAGGCTTGAATAAGGGTACAGATTTTTATAGACAGTATAGGTCATGTAAAGGTTGTGTCATTGTGAAAGTATGCATGTAGAACAGAAGTTAACATTATTTTTAAAATGCACATTTTGAACAGATTTATATGCAGCCCTTTGACCTCTTGCTTTTCAGAAAAGGTATGTAAGTTCACCTGCTGGGAAAATAAATATTTCTGATATGATGTGTCTTGTTCTGTTTGGAAAGTGGCCAGATCTGCTGCTTTGCTTACAAAGCAAAGCATCCACATTCTCACTTAACATTAAGCACTTCTGCAGTACTCTTGGCTACCAGTACCTCACGGCTTTCCAATTACGTGTTATGCTCATTTCCTTTACTGTAATTCCTTGTCTTATCATTTATCTTTTTGAATCTTTTCTTCTTTTTAGAAAGGGAATGATAGCTGAACCCCTTAGAGTATCTAATGATGATCTTCTGTGTCCTCAAGCAAGAGTTGATGAGGTTCGTGTTGGAGCTTCCACAGCCCTCCACTGCATAAGTACTGAAATACTAGATGAAGTACACAAACTGACTCTGATAATTACATGTGGTTTATACATTTAAACATTATGCAACAGAAGAGAAAGCTCTAAAGTAAAAAATATGAATTTAGGAAATTAGACATCATTTGAACTCTGGAGACTTGATACTGCTGCATATTTGCTGTCCAGTGGAATTAAAGCCCTTGTTAAATCTAATCTTATAAATTTTTTCTCTATAATAAAAACCTCTCACTATAGGCAACTTAATGTTAGCAAGTTGTAAGGGAAGATAATAAGTCTTAACTGAATTTAAGTAATGATTTCCCAAGTAGAGCTATAAATCTACTGCAGTTGAAGTTCATAAGGTCTCAAAGGAAAGGGAACCTATGGCCACTGAAATGAACAATCTGTAAACTGCCAGTAATTCACACTGTTTTTAAGACTGGTAATTTCTTTGATAGAAGCCTTTGAGTTAGAATGTTAAAACAATTGAATGGTAAGCTAATACAGAAGCTTGTACACAAGAAGTTCTAGTGGATCAAATGATTTCTGTTATTTCTCTTTCCTCCAGCTCTTGCAATTATTGTAAATCTTAAGTAGTATTTTATAAATCAAAACCTAGATTTCAGAAACTGTCACCCCAGAAAGTAAGGCTGTACAGAATTTATAGGAATTGACAGATAGCAAATTATGTTTCCACTCTTAGCTTGGACTGAAGTTTTCTTTGAAAAGAATTTGCCTTTTGCCATACCACATTTCAGGACAAAAAGAGTTTTAACTTTGCTTTCACTGAATAAAATAGTGGGTTAACACTAATTCCAACTGAGGGAGTAGTTGATCTTTTTCTTGTCCAAGTCTGTTCTTGTGTTATAACACTACAGATCAATAAAGGAACATTCAGGACCTTTTCATATGTGGTGTTGAGGAGAAGTAGGAAGTTTTTTTTCTACAGACTTAGTATCTAGATCCATGAATTACACTTGAGAAGATGTGTACCCAGGCACTAGAAGGCTGTCTGGAACAAAAGCAGCCTATGACTATGCTAGGTAGTTCTTCTAGCCTCCAAACCAGGGCATCTGCATGCAGAAAGGCTTTGGGAAATGATTCCTGGCATGTTAGTGCTCTGAAACCATTCTCAGGTACTTTTTTTGGACAATTCAAGGGTCAGAAGTACACCAGGGCTCATTCTAATAATATATATAAATTACCACTGTGTTTATCTATGAGTACAGAAGTAGCCAATGTGTCTCCTAGTTTTCACAGGTGAAAAGCTGTTTCTATTTCTTCATCTTCCTAAATTTCCAGGGGGTTTGTCTGACTTTTTTTTTTGGCCCAGCAAAACTGTCTGTATTAGTAGTCCTGATAATATTGATTTAGCATCAACATATTCTTAGACCTGCTAAAGCTCCCTCGGATTGACTTGTCCTCAGGCAGATTAGTCCTTTGCTGAGGCATAATTTCTGACAAAAGCAGGGAAATCCAGATTTGCACTCTCCCTATAGTTACGTTGGTGTTTTGGCTAGTTTGACAGTGTTTAGCAAAAAAATTGCAAAGACCATTCAGGCAGTTTCAAGCCCAAATTGCTCAAAATACTCTTTCTTTTCCACAGAGACTGATTCATCTATTTTAGATGACCTGATGTCTTAAAAGGGCTGAATGAGCCCAACTGATTTTCAGGTGTGAACCCTCCAGCTGTATCAGCTCAGTGCAGACCTGCTCTGCACTCAAATGAATTGTCATAATCAGCAGAAGGTAATCCTCATAGCACTATAACTCCTGTTTCCTCCACTTCTGATCTTTTGGGATCTCATAGGTTGTTGGATCTTCTTTTATGCATTTGGCATCATGTTATTTATTCCATCCTAATTGTTATGCCGTTATCACTTAGGGCGAGGACAGTGTAAGTTTCATGGTAAGTCCAGCAGCCATTTGCTTCTGAAAGCATAAAGTCACTTCTAAATCCCAGACAGAATTTGTCCTTAAAATTGTTTCCAACCTCCATTTAATTCTTCTATTAGACCTCGCCTTTTCTGTAGAGTTCCTCCAATCTGGAACAGGCTGAAAATTTGATGAAATCTGTTCAGCAACAGATCAATATTAAAATGTCCTCTATTTCCTTCAGAATTGAGAATGGTGAAGAGGAGAAACTGAAAATTACTGAGCCAGTGTCTAGCTGAAAAGACAATTCCAATAACAGCTTTTTAGTCTCTTAAAATGTTTCAGATCTTTCACACTTGGCTCTATCCTGAACTTTTCCACATAAGGGTTTGAAGGGGCTTGGGGAGCATTTTCAGCCATGTGTTAAAATATTGAAAATAGTTTAGGTTCAGGGGAGAAGTTTTCAGTCCCATGTCTTTTTCGCTTATGTAGGTATTGATGCACAAAAAATTGCTCCAGTGTTCTTCATAGATCTGGTCTTGACTCAGATGATAAAACAGTATTGAAATAAATTATGGTATGCTTCACACATTTCTTTCTTAAGAACTAATCTTTTAGGTATTGTTGACAAGGGAAAAAAAGAAAGACAAAGTTTTAAAATTATTTGAACTGCCTTGCTCAAAACTTTGCAGAAACACAGCATCCCTGTAGAAATTTCAAGCTTCCTCTGAGGATTGTGAAAGGATTCTGCTGTATTCGGTCAATAGTTTGCCTCATCACTTCCAAGGCCTTCATGCCCAGCTCAGCAAGGCCTTGATGTTACAAAGTCCTTTGAATTTTACCTAAAGGGAACTAAAGCCCTTTCACACTCCAGTCTTGCTTTTTGTTTCATTTGACACTACTCAATAGGTTTTTCTATGTCTAAATTAGAACAGTGTCTAATAGCTGTCTTATTGCATTCATCATTGCTACAGCCTGACAGGTCTGCAGCATGAAGGTCACATCAAATCCCAGTTCACATAAGGCAAAATCCTGATTTATTTCCGTCCAGAACTCATGTGAGGCAACTGCAGCCCCCTGGACTTCTTTACACATAAACGCTGTGGATTATTGATTAGAATCAGACTTCTGGATGTAAGGGCTAGGATTTACTTAGTTGAAGTCTTGGGGTACTCACCTTGCTGTATATTGATAGGGTGGTTTCATTACGTCTTTGGGGGTTGTATTTTCAATTTTCTTTTTGTTGTGTGTGTTTTCATACCCCACATTTCAGTTTACCATTACTGATTGACCTTTGGGTCAGTAATATGCCTTTCCAAAAATGTTTCCTTTTAAATGTTTATTAATCTATTACCTTATAATGATACAAATGTGATTTCATTAAAAAATCATATATGATACACATGAAAGGGAATTTAGTAATACAAAGAAACATTTACACATCCTTTTCTGCAGAGACTGAAGAAGTGGTTCTCTCAGTGATGACTAAATCTGTATGCTTTGTATAGATATGAGATCCATAAATACTATTGGGCTCACATTTGTAGTTGGTAATCTCCATTTACCTTTTTCTACAACAACAGTGGTTTTATCTTTTTAAATGTTGACATGCTGTCATGGAGCACATCCAGGCCCTCATCAAACTGCAAAATTGAGGTGACATCATGTAGTCAGCTGATATTTGTCTTCCTGACTGGTGGCACAGAGCTATGGAACTGTCATTAGAGACTCTAGAAAGGGATGCAGAGTAAAGGGGTGTCTGTTTTAGCAGTCTCTCAATGCCAAAACATCTTGAAAACACTGCAGTTGGCAAAAGTTAAAATACTGCATAGGCTGCTATGAATCACACCATAAGCTGAATTAGCCTCTGTTTAACTCTGGAGGTTAGGGATGGAAAGGGCAAAGACTGCATTTCTTAATACCTCTTCCATGGTGTGTTTCTTCATTCAGACTCCTCCTCAATTCTTATACATTGTGTGATGCACAAATGTTAATATATGTCACTGTCAGAAAAATTGCATGTGAAATATGGAGAAAGGAAAAACACTGAACACAGACCCTGGAGCTATCAACGTCAGTTGGATTTCACGGACGATCTTGAGTGATAGGTCAGCCCAAAATTCTTCTTAAGGGCAAGGATCTTGTCAACATCAAGTGTACTGTCAGTCCATCTGTTTAAGTTTGTTCTTGTTTCGTATAAGTCAAGGACTTGAAGACATTTTCCTCTGGTTTTACTTAGGCAAACCTGTTCTCCCTGAGTTCTAAAGGACACTGCAGTAAGTTGTGACTTTGCTTCATCCACTTCTTTAACTATCCTGTGGTGTTGTTTGGGAAGCTGTGTTCATAGAAAACCATTCTATGCGTGAGAGAGCTAATTATGTTCCTGTCAAAACTACCTATACTTACCTCTAGATCTTATCTGCCTTTATCTGATCTTTTACACTTCTCCAAAAGGATTAATGGGAATAGCCCTAGAACTGCCAACTCTTCGTGTCTGCTCATAGACCCTCCAAGCCCTTTTGATCTTCTCAAGATCGTTATGTATATTCTACAGCTCATGTCTGTGTAGGTTAACGTGGGCAAGGACAGAGCTCATTTGTATGTGCTCTAGCAATTTTTCACTGGTCTCATGCTTCTTAGAAGGAACACATCAGCTGTGTGTCTAGCTATTGGGCCAGGGGGCTTTTTTTGTCACCTTCATGCTCATCACCAATTCTTGGTTAGATTTTTGTTTGTTACTAGTTCCTTCCACATATCTGTATACTACTAGGGAGTATAACACTCTACTGGCAAAGTGACTGTATTTTTTCCTGCAGAGGGGCTGTTTACTCCTGGGATATGTGCATTCATCTCTTCTGGTTCTGGATGTCACCCCACATGCTGTATGAATGTTACTGTCTCGGTGAGGGCTCTCTGATTACAGCTGTCCCTCAGCACAGCCCTCTTACTCTGCATCATTCCTTTTGTCGGTGTGATGCTGGTAACCGCAACTCCCCCGGAACAACCCATCGACTTTCTGGCCTTCTCTGTCACGAAAATATAGGCCATAGTCCTGCAAATGTAGTCCAGTGCCTGGGTTGAGGCACCACAATTGGTGTATTAGTAGTCTGACCCTGAGAGTTTGCAGGTTGAAGAAAACCTGACATGAAAAATAGCTCTGAGTAAAGTGTGTCTTCAATGTTCTCTGTTTTTTCTATACGCTGCAATCCCTGTCTGCTCATCCTGTACACCCACTTTCAAATTTCCTGGTGAAAAAACTATTCCCATTTGGTCTTCTCTGTTCACTAGCTACAAATTATTATTTAGGCTGCTGGTTTTTGATCTACACTCCTGTCCAGCTAAGCCTTCCTTCCTTTTTAGTTGAGAGTGTTCATTTCTGAGCACTGAACTCAGACTTGTAACTATCACAGGAGAATATTACAAATTGCATAACCTGCAGATTGCATCCTGACAATAAAACAATTTATTAACAAAATTTACTTTAAAAATAGAGCTCCAGGCTCTAAAGTTCGTTTTTAAAATAGTTGCATTGCTAAAACAGAAGAATGACATAAGAACTGTTACTTAAATGGCATCCTCTGGTTTTTTGTGCAACCTTGAGGGCTAGTAAGGGGTGGGCTCTAATAACTCTTTTTCCAGCAAGCCAGGTAAAAAAGCCAGATTAATTTAAAAAAAAGACTTTGAGAGAAAAACCAGAAAATATGGAACTGATATTTTGTCATGCAGTTATGACTGTTCTTTCTCCACAAAGTCATAAAGTGAGGATTCAGAGCCAGATGGTATAACTTTCAATTGTCATTGCCTTCAGTGGAGGTTCCCAAGGTAATTGCATGGCAGCATTGTCTTATCATTGTCAAACACAGCTTTTAGTCAGCTACAGGTTGTCGGTGTATATATTCCTTAAGTTCAAGATATGGGATTTATGATTTTCTGTTTCTAGAGGGTAGTTGGAGAATTATTTTTGGGAGTGTAATATTTTTTTATGTAAAATCACCAAGTTAGGCCAAACTCACAGCTCATGATCCTGAGAGAGAAAATTAAAATCCTGGTTTTGCGTTGATCATTATATCCATAGTATGGAAGAACGTGCAGTTTTCTTGTTCTTCAAGCTTCAGCCTGCTCCCTTGGGGAATCTGCCATACATTCTCTATTACTCTCACACATGTCATCCTCTGGTAGATTTACTGATGTCTATATCATCTGTTTAATTTGACGTGTACACCCACTATTTAACACAGTGGGGTTATTAGTACAAGGAAGGCTTTCAGCTCAACTGTAATATAAATAAAAATAAATGTATCACCCTTGTGCAGCTAAGTGCAGCATACTTTATATAACCAGGATTTGCAATCAAAAAAGAGCTTGTCCTCAAAACACACGAGACCAAAAAACGCTCAAACCAAACCTGTAGAGAGATCAGAGATGAAAGACTAAGCTAGAAATGGATATTTAGTTTTCCATGTATTATGGGTCAGATGCTGTCTAGGTTTGAGGTCCTTGTTTCTCCTAGCAAAAACAAGAAGACTGAGCACCACACAGATTGTCGCATCCTCAGGAATTTTCTGCATGAGTTCAATATAGGCAAGTTCTGTGTGTATAGGTTAGCTCACGAGGAACTTGTTCTCTTTATGAAGCTCCAGGGTTTCACATTTAGAGTATAGAGAGATCATTCTTCATAGTTTTGAAATTCAAATCTTTAAGGCACAAATGCGAAAGTGCTTTCTGTCTCAGTTTCTCTTTGCATTGATGAAAAGACAAGAAGCTGACAGTACCATATACAGCATACAGCAGAACACAGTGCCTTTGCAAATATTTTGTAGTTAAAGATCACTTACCCTACACTTTTGTTACATTGCTTAATGACATGCTTTGGAGACAGTGGTCAAATTCCACTGAACATCGGTTATTGTCTAGTTGTTGAATTTCCATTCCTGTGCCATTTTATCTGTCAGAAAATAAAATGATCCCTGTAATTTTCTTGTTATTACGTGATCTTTATAAGGAAATTACAAGGCTACATAATACAGGGTAAATATAGTGCTCTTTGAGAAATATTTGTCCTTCAGAAGATGAAAAGCAGGAGGCTGATGGTAGTTTTCTTTGTTCTTTCCATTTGTTTGCTATCCTGATCTTTTGTTCCTCAGTTCCAACTTTTAGATAAAAGCTTTTTTCCTGTGTTAGTTTTGGATTATCAGATTTATGTCCATTTTGTTCTCTGCCCTCATACCTCACAGCACAGCTTAGCTCCCACGTGCTTGACTTCTTAGACACTAGGAAAGGCATTTTGCAGTCTTGTGTAGTGACTACTTGCTGTCGGGATGCACCAAAGCAGAGCTATTCTGGGGTAGTAGTGAGGCCAGTTGTACTGGGCCATGCCATGCCAATGGGGCACAACATGCAGGATTAGCCATAGCCCTGTGGTCACTGGGCCAGTCCCAGTGCTGAGGCAAGCTGAGGTGGAGCCAGGAAGGCAAGTTAGGCTAGTGACCATGTCCCTTGTTGGCTATAGTGGCGCTGCATCACTCAGGTGCAAGGATGGAGTAACAAACCGATGCATTTTGCAGAGCTGACTGCCAGTGTGACACTGCTAGTGTTTTTGAACACACTTTCCTGTAAGGCTTCTTAAGAAGCAGAGGTGGCATCATTTGGAGTGTTCAAGGACAAAAGCAGACAGGATGGCACTGGCCTCTCATCTATTGCCTCATTTGTTTGGGCTTCTGTTTGAGTGGTTCATTAAAAGTGTCATCTGAGCACTAAGTGAAAATCAAAAGGGCAATTAAGATCTTAGGAATTAATAGGAATGACAAAATGTTATTTCTCTGTGGTAAATCAAGGATGCACCCTGCTCTGCACATACCAAGTGCAGTTTTGGTTATTGTACCTGAAAAAGAAAGCGCTAACTATTGTTTAAACATAGAGCAGTTAGGATGGCCTGAGGTAAGGAATAGTTTGTGTGCGATGAAATGCTTATTTTTCGGTTCTGACAACAGACATCTGGATCAAGATGTGATGAAGTTTTCTAAAATCATAAGGGGAATGGAAAAGATTAATAGGAACTTACCAATTCTTATTATGTGAGAACTGGAGATAGCCATACAACTACAAGGCAGCATGTATAAAGCAAGCCAAGAAAGCTGGCCCACTGCAAATTAAAATTGTGGAAACTCAATGCTTAAGGATATTGTAGAGACCAAAAGTATTCAGGGTTCTCAAAGTGACTAGATACAGAAGTGGAGAATTCCCAAGAGGGAGGACGGGGATCTGATTGCATCCTCTATCACAGAATGTCCCTAAATAGCAGTGTGCAGATAAGGATGGTATACAGAGAAATTTAACTATTTTCTTGTTTATTATGCTGTTCTCATGGCATCTGTTACTGGCCTGTGCTACAGACAGGGTACTGAGAGATGGATTTTTTTTGTTGGACTCAGTGCATTTTTTTATTGATAGTAGTTACAGCCAGCTCCAGCTTCTCCCAAAGCAAAGATATCTTTTCTTTCCCAGAAGACAGATGAGGAGGAAGAGAAAGGAAGAAGAAGCTGAATGATTTCTACCTTTTGTGCATTGTGGAGCTCAGTGTTGCATCTGTGTCATAAGTGTGTGTTATGTCCAGCCAGTATTGTGGAGGTCAAATTCAACCCAGTCCTTTTTCACTCTTGCTGACCTTCCAAAGATTATTTTCCCAGCTTTTTCTAGCAGACAGTAATGCTAAGAACAACGATTCTACAATAGTGTCAAGCCTATTATTTTGTGGCCAATACAGATGGATTACCAAGACCTAACTTGGAAAGTAGCTTTTCAACTATTTAGATGGAGGATTGGCTCAGCTGAGGGAAAAAATGCAGGCAATTACTTCTAACACTGGGTTTCTTCTTTATCTAATCTGCAATTTTCTGAAATACTGCTGTGTCTTTTATCAAGAAATAGAGGCTAGCTGGCTTGGAAAATCTAAGATAAGAAGTTTCTGAGGCAGGAGTAATTGGTTGTGGTAGATTGGAACAAATTAGAACGATGCTCAGCAGAATTGTTTACTGTACTGTGTACATACCACTTATTTCAGCCACTTCCATTGTGTTTTACTTTGTCTGTATTTATTTATTTATCTATTTAATATTGAGATGGTCAATGACATTAGCTTACTTTCCTAAATGAGACTGTCCTGAAGAACAAAGACACAAAGCATTAGCCTGAAACGTAAAAATGTTGCATGTCCTCTTAGATTATGCCCAGTCTGTCTTTAAATGTTAGCATTAACCTTCAGTTCAGTAGGATCTGTAGATACAAGACTGAAAAAAATGCAAACTGACACTGTGATGTATTTTTTTATTGCAAATATTTATGTTTGTCTTCAGATCATGTTTTCCAGGTACAGAAAGAAGTTAGGAAACTATTATTAGAGTTGTTGGAGTTTCATTTGATTAAGCACCTGTCACCTGAATCAGTTTTATATCACAGCTTCTCTAATTCAGTGACCATTGCACAAAAAATATTGTACCTTTCAGATGTTTGCTACCTTGATTTGTTATTGTCCCAGTGAAGGAGGATATAGTCCTAATGATCTCAGTTGTGCTGTGTTCCCAAAACCCACTCTCCATCAAATTCCAAAAGTAACAAAAAGCAAAAATAAAGCTAGATAATGCTCCACAACCTTCAAAGGAGAACTATAAATATATGGTGAGAAAGGGAGAAAGAGAGAAAGATGTGCATACACATTGCAAAGAATTTGTTGCAGTAAAGTTTACTTTTGCATTCAATGCCAGAGACTGCTTGACAGCAGCCACATTTTTGACTCTTATAGTGACTGAAAGAGGTGTGAGCAGAATTAAAGTGGGGAAATGGGTCAAAAAAACATGCATGTAGCACCCACTGAGACTACATTCATGCAACCCCCACAATGGATAGTTGCATGAATGTAGCATCAATGTGTCACAAGTTAGGCAAGGCATACTTCTTGGCATAACCAGTAAAGAAGGGAAGAGCTCTCTAAATGGAAAGTCACAAGTAGCGGTGAAAGCAGAGATTGGAAAATGATCAGTGACAGCAATATGTAGCTAAACATCAAAAATCCTGCTTTGCTCTTTTTCCCTCCTCCCCTGTTTCCCTCAATAGACATCCATCAAACTGCAATACGATTTCTGCTGGCCAGTTTCATGTCTTGGAAATTGACAAGAGAGGGGAGAATCACTTTGCCCAGAATCCTTGCTAAATTACATGAAAACAGGATTCGTGCTGCATGTAAACTGTGTAAATCCCGTCAGCTTTTAAGTGGAAACCAATTTCATAGTGTGTAAGTATCATTGATTTGTTAATCTGACAATTTTTTTAAACAAGCTGATGTGGATTAGCCAGTTCTGATTGTATGTCTCTTACAAGTCATTTGAGTGCTGGGTAGCTTGGTGAGTAAAGCACTAGAAATTAACCTTTGAAACCCCTGCCTATAAATAAATTATTGATCCTTAAAAAAAAAATCCGATAATCTCATTAGCTGTAGTTTTCTGTAGTGTGAGTCTAAATCCTGCCATACAGAATCGTTTATCATAATTGATAATCTTTTTCCTGAAGCAGATAGGAGATAAGCTGCAATAGAAATCAAATCCTAAGGAATTGATATAGAAGAGCAGTATGAAGAATTTTCAACCGATTTGATGCTTAAAGGATGTTTTGTTTCCCCTCCAAGTATTTCTAAGGGCTTTTAGCTTTTATGTATGCTTTTATAGCTGTATATCAAATAATTCTCAGTCAGGAAAAAAGTGTCTCTGAAATTTCAGGCATGATGGTATTCTGGAGCCAGGCAGAAGTATAAGGAATGAATTTCTGATCCATGACATAACAGACACAAGTGGAAAATACATAGCAAGCAGTGTAATATTGAAAGGCAGAAGTGATACAGAGTTCAGTACTTAACATATAAATGACTGCTTAGAAGTACTTTATGGAAAAAATAGTTAATACGGTGTCAAAAGGTAAATGTGCAGGCAATGAGACCTAGTGTTGTTATTTTTTACAACTGCAACTCAGTGATCTCCTGAAATGAAACAAAGTCAAGTGAGCATTTTAATGACATGAGGGAAAAAAAAAAAAAAAAGGCTGAACCTTATCATTAGTTTCAATAACTTGACTTTCCATTTTGTAAAAGGAAAATAAAAACAGAGGACACTCATATCTGAACTCTGTTTCTCTGACGCTGTGCAAAGAGGAGACTGTACATGTGGGAAGGAGAGTGGGCTGTGAGGGGACACCAGTTCTTACTTGGCTTATCAAGCTGCTTAAGTGTTAGCATCAAGGTCAGGGACATTCCAGTCTCAACTTCTAGTGTCTGCATCATCATTCATAGTGCCAAACTATGTCACTGTAGAATCCCACTGGTATAAATTTTCAAAAATACTTTTTTCTTTTGTGATTAGAAATGATTGATGGAGCAATACCTATTACCAAAGGGAGGGGAAAAAACCCCACGTATACACCCCTGCAACCCTCTGCAGTTGTACCCTGTGGGGTTTCATATATGCAGTTATTAAGGTTGGAGATTTGGTCCTATACCTGTCTGTTCTGGAACCCTGCACTGTTAATAGAATACAGAAAAAAAAAGTAGAGGAAAAAATGAGCATGGTCTAGATAGGGGAAGTGATTCAAATATTAGAAGAAATAGTGTCATATCGAGTGTCTGATCTAATAACGATACATTGGACTTGTGCTAATGGGATTATTGTAGTTTAAAAAAACATGAGACAAGACCAACTAATTACTAGGCATAGCATATCTCTGTGTAAGGTGGTAAAGATCAAGGATAGATTCTGTTATTCTGGATTAACTGAGAAGTTATTCACGGCCTTGTAAGTAAAGACTAGAAGGAGAATCCTGTGGTGTGGTGTGGTAGCTGTTCTGTATCAAATTGCTAGCATAATCTCATGAAATTGCTTGCACTAATTCACTTCAGTGTACCAATGAGTCTGATGGCATAATGCTGAGCTGTGGGGGTTCTCTCCTGCCCTATACATAGTAAAGTGTATCCATTTTCACTGCATTCCCATTCCTGTGCAGCCACTGAGTTTCAGGTAAATTGTGACAGTCTTGGAAATTTATGATCACAGTGCTGGCACAGCATTCTTCTCTGACCTATTGAAAAGGCCTGTCCACCTAGCAAGAACTGTTTTCTCTTTTATGTACATGGGGAAAATTAAATCAATCCTTGTATCAGTGTGATGACTAACCAGAGCAGAATTTTTTTTAATAGTTTTCAGAAAACTGTGGGTATTTTAAAATAGATATTTCTCCATCAAGTAGAAATCATTCAGTATTTCTTCACTGGCAGTAGTGTACCAGTTTTATCCCTTGTGATTAAAGTGTTTATCCCTGGTGATTATAAAAATCCACACTGAACTGGACTTCAACTGTAGAGCAAAAATGATCAGGAATTTCTTTTTTTTTTGTTATTCTAAATATTTTTTCCTGAAGTGCTGCAGAAAGAGAGATAGATGTTAAAGTGTTTTGTTGATTTCATAGGCAAATACTGTCATGCACCATAAAATGGATAGACCATCTCATTGACAGATCCAAAACAAAGCCTTCTTTATGAGAAAACACTGTATTGCTAATAAAGTGATCCCAACAGCCGAGCTTGTGCTGCTTAATTTGTTTCCTTGGAGTGATATTATAATTCTGACATACTGAAAAATCGCCTCGCAGAGACTCATATTGCATTTGTTGCTGAGTGCATCTTTGATATAACATTTGTTATCGTAGTGCTTGGGGTGTCTTCAGAGGAGTAATATTCTAAATGAACCTGGCTGTATTATCCCTTTAATGTAGAGTAGAATTTTGCATTAAATTTTCAGCTTATTTCAAAGGTGTTTTGCCAGCTATTCATCATGAGTGGTCTGTTCAAGAACAGGGCCAGTATATCAATATAAAATCAGAAAAATCCTTAACACTTTCTCTTTGGGGAATCTCTCAGGTCATTCCAATTCTTTTCTGTTAGATGAACAGACAGCATGATCTCTTGTATTTATGCCTGCTTGTCAGGTGTTTTTATAGTAGAAACATGAATCACTGTTTGTAATGCAGGATTAGCCTGTCTCACACAATGTTATTAGAATTAGACCTGACTAGAGAGCAACTTAATTTCTTTTTCTTCTGTATTTGACTTTAGTTTTCATCCCACACCAGCTTTTGCACTCCCAGGAACGGTCTTATTCTTATGTTATAGCAAATATTGAAGATAATATGTGTTATTTGTCTGGATTTTCACAGATAGAAAATGAGAGCAGTATGTAGTCCCCCCTCAGTGGAATTCTGCTTTCTAAGCTGCCAGTGAAATGTAAAAAGATTGTACTATGATGTCCTATTAGACCTCAAGACTGGATGGACAGTTTGTATTGAACACAGACATTTTTCATAATTATGTTGCCTGCAGGGTTGCCACCTGCCCTAATTTGATCTGATTAAGGTGAAAACCATCCTCATTTCATAAGTGGAACTTTGCCATGTTTCCTCACAGAGAACAGCAAGATATGCACATGTGTTGCTGCTGCAAAGTAGGAAGAAAAATATTACAATTAGGTATCAATTAAGATTTGGACTCCATTATGAGAGTGCAGGTCACTTTTAGACAATTGCTTCATTCTTTATGGTTCTGAAAATGGTTTTCTGTCATAAAATCACATTGAAAAAGAGAAAATCATAGCCATTCATCCAGATATGTCTGTGCTATTCTGAGAGACATAATATATTCTATGACTTTTTAAAATTCTCTTTTGGTTGGATGGGCTTATTGTCCATGAACATTTATTTTTAGAGTAGCCTGGGCTTGCCTTGTAGTCTGAATCATTTATGTAGCAATTTAAATATTTGTCTAAGCTCTCAGTGAAAGGCTCATGTTGAAGTCTTGTAAATGCTGCACAGATTAAAGGAATAGCATTTTTTATATACTGTTTATACAGAATGACGTCATACCCAGGGAAAAAAAAAGAAATTAAAAAGTAGAAAGAAAAGCACTGCTGTTTCTGGGTCACTGAATATTGTTTGCCACTGTCATTTCTGCAGTAGTAATTTTGTGCATGCTTGTGCGTGTGTGAGTAAGAGAGCGAGACCGACATGTGGGCATCTTGGGTTTTCTGTCAGATTTTTTCTTAGCTTGGCATATTGATTTTAACGTACTGGGGACAGAAAGTAACCTTAAAAATTTTCATTTGAATATTCGTAAAAGCTAGTTTTGGAATTAAAGAGATGGAAAGCTGTGCTTGTTCACTGGCATCTGTCCACAACTTTCTTGATAGTGCAATGGCTTATTCTACATTACGTAGTCAGCGTAATAACCTCCCTTAGTAAAATATAAATGAGATGGAAATTTATTGCAATATGAATTGATGAAACTGTTCTTTCTATCTGTAATTTCCAAAATTATAGGAATACAGTTTTCTTAATTCAACTTTTAAGAGGAAAAAGAAGAAATATTTACTCTCCAAGTCTTATTCTCAGCATTTGGACTTTACAATATACTTCTCTTATTGAACCATCAGCTGAAAAATGGCCATGTGAACTTTAGTTTCAGCTTAGAAACCTTTTAGCATTTTCTATATTGTTTAGTTCTGGTATTTAGAAATTGCAATCTTTTAAAGATTTTCCCTTCGATAACTAGCAAAGGAAATTCTTCTATAGTCATTTGTATTTTATAGCCTTGTGTTGACTTTTAATCAGGGATGGTTGGATTTTCCCTGAGAAGACAATCTCCTCTCTTATAGAGTCTGCACCACATGCTGAAAGCTCCTGACCTCTCACTTCCCTTCTCAAAGGTACTGATCATCATCAAAGGCCAGCGCCAGCATGAAGGTGCAAATTTGAGTGAACAGAGTTTGCTTTAGAGATTTCAACTACTTTTTGAATAAAAGATAAGAAAACCTTTCATGAATTGAGCTGATTGAGCTAAAAACCTAGCAAACTGAGAGTGAAGAGCTCCTTTCAGCCCAGACCTCTGCAATGAGATTTTCACTTCCAAAGTTTATATGGCAGAAGGTATGAGTCTTCCAAAGGAAGTTTAAAACAACTCTTGTATCTTAATGGAAAAAAAATATCACCTGGTTATGATAAGACCCTAGGCATGTTGATTTTGTCTCTGATGTTTTAAAGAAACTGTAGGAATAATTTCTGTTAATTGAGAAACATTAAAAAATGTTTCTGTAGAATTTAATTTGACAGTAGTCGGTTCTTCTACAGAAAGAACAGTGTCTCCTTTTTATTTTTGCTTCTGGAGCTACTGTATTTGAGCAGTAAAGGTCATAGCTCCATTTCTCATTACAGATAGACAGCATGGAATTTGTTGAGTTACATGAGTTTGGTATTCGCTGACTTTACGGAGAATTGCATGAGTGAATTTACACCTATAATTTAGACTGGAATATTAAGCAAGCAGATGGTACAGACTGTTCATCAAATATGTTTGCACTATTGCAGGGTTGCCCTGAAGTCTTAGTCTCTTGGGCAATACTGAATTATTTTTTTTTTAGAAAATTTCCCCCTTCTGACAGACTCTTTCAACAGTTTGTCACATAGTAGTGCGGAATATACAGAAAACTGCCAAAAATAACAAGCAGTGACTTGCTGGCATTGTGCGACTCAGTGCAATTCAGGGTTTGAATGCTGATGTGACTAAACAGTACTTGTTCAACTGTAGTTTAAATGTTGTTTTAAATATGCAAAAAGGAAGCAAGGAAGCGGGTTCTAAACTGAAATGGCAGGTCAGTATTCCTGCTGATATTTTCTGTGGTAAAAATTGAAAGAAAGACCTTTGTAGAAAATGGCTAATGTGGTTCATTACTTCTAGTTATTTGGCTTTAAAGCATCATTGAAACAAGCAGTGAGTAACAGCACAGTGAAGGCCAGAGTTGTGTGCAATGTGAGAAAGCCAGGCCAGCAGAATTTGCTACAATCACTTTATGTGATCCTTTCCCAACTCAGTTGCAGTCCCTTTGTGGAATTCTTTCAGAAGTACTTCATGAGAGCAAAAAATGCCTTTTGTGTCTTTGGATGTTTTTGGATTTAAGAGCACACAAAGTTGTAACTTATTCAGCTGGGCAATTTAATCTCTGGTGACTGGTCAGAACAGGACAAGCATTGTGTCCTGGTAATCAAGCTTTCATGAAATTTTCTTGACTATTAGCTTCAGCAGCCTTTTTGATAGCAGAATAATGTATAAGTCCTTTTACTGCCTTCAACTGTCAGAATTCAATCAAGAAAAAAAAAAATTAATTTCATGCTGTTTCACAGGGTGTTAATCGGGAGAAAATGTTTTTTGTCTGGTTTTTTTGGTAGGTTTGGGGTTTTTTGGTTTTTGTTTTGTTTTGTTTTTAAAGAGAAAAGGTTTCTTATAGCAGATTGACCTTTGAAAAATTAGCAATTGAATATGTCCTTTGCTGGCACTGAGTCGTTTGAACAAAGTATTTCATTTTGTGTACATAGCCAATTTGTTTGCTAGTATGGATCCAGGTAAGCAACATTGACTTACTTGTTGCTATGGTAGTTTGCTTGAGCTGAAGAGCTGCCCTGCCGTTTGTAGTTTCAGACAGATTTTTAAAGACTAAGAGGAGAGACCTTCACCATGTTGACCCCTGGGTACAGAAACCACATGCAAGTATTGCTTGTCATCTCTGATTCAGTGCAGAGCTGAGCTTTGCAATCTAAATACATGCCTGATGACTTTGAAAGGACAGAATTCAAAACTTCTTACTTTTGAAAAAATCTTCTTTTTTATTTTTTTTCCAAAGAAAGCACTTTAATGTGCCTCTTTTCTGGCATTTATTTGTTTTACCTTGCTATCTACTTATCTAGATTACTGTACAGAAAAATATTATCTGCAAACTGATGTTATCAAAATAACATGAGTACAAGTAAAGAATCCCATGTAATTTTTTTTACTTTTTTTTTTTGGTTTTTTTTGTTTGTTTGTTTTTACTGGATATGTAATTTTTTACACCAATTGTAAGGTGTACTACTGGCTGCAGTCAACAAGATATTTACAAAATATAAATCATCAGCTGCTTTAGTTGTTCAACCTGCTGAATGCTGCTTGCTGGATTTTTAAATAGATCTATACCTAAGACATATTATACTCCCTGAGAAAAGTTCTGATGCCTATAGGTAAGGCGAAGGAATAACCGCTGTGCATCGGTTGAACAATAAGTCATTTTGTTTTCTTTCTAGGGAAAAAATATTTGTTTACTAAACCTACCCCGATCACAATAGACTATCAAAATGGGTATTGAAAGCAAAAGTATGAGTTAATGGGTCAGAGAATTTCTGGTTTTTAAATGCAGCTTGAATGCATGATCAACATTAAGAATTCAGAAGGAAAATAAAGAAGGCCTTTTTTAACCTAGTGATTACAAGCTGATTACATGAGAGGGTTTTTGACTCTGATATGTGATTTTATGATTAACGGTGGTTAGCAATAATTGATTTTCCAGATAAGGTTGTGTGCCCATGTGAATCCTCTGCATTTTCACACCCACAGATGTAAGGCATGGGACTTGAGATGAAAAATTATTCACAGGACATTTTTATCACCTTTCTTTAAAAATTAAATCTTTTTATACAGAGGAAGATATCCGTAAATACAAATCTACAAATTAATGAAGTTCCAAGTTTGTCTACATTAGCAAATTATCTAGGTAGCAACAGAGAAAAAAAAACCCTCAATAATTTACTATTTACATAAGCATTGCTCATGAGTGTTGTAAAAAAACTGTGAAAATGGCCATAGTAAAACCCTTCCGTAGGATCTGTGAAAAAATACTTTTACATCTTTTCACAATACACGAGTGTTGCAAAGATAGGTTTATGTGCTTATATTCTATAAATTACATACTTGATATTTATAATATCTTTTTCTCTTTTCAAGACAATATTTATGCATTCCAGACATGCTCCTTAGTTTTATTCATGTTCACATAACATCAAAAATGAGAAAAGGTCACCTGAAACATCCAAATATTTAATTAACACAAGCGCAGTCAAGTCACTTCATACTTTGAAATCATTTCAGTTCCCGTAAGAATGACTGCACTGTCACCAATACAGGATTGCTTTTCACTGGAAGAAACACAGCAGAAAGGTGTGGGGTTTTACAACGGTACTCCAATTAGCTGAACAAGTTGGAAGAGACTGGAAAAATGATGTAACAAATTAACTCACACTAATTATGGTATTTTAAACCTGTTAAGTTTTGTGTAAAAGTCTAGCCTGACTCCATATTCTTACCACCCTGTTGTCATTCCCACTGTTATACCCAGAGCAGGGCTGTGCTCTTCCTGCCATTTCTGCTCGCTCAACAGAGTCATCTGGTTTGTAGTAAAGTAAAGTTTGAGTAACTTGTAACTGAGTGTCTGGAGTCCCAGACACTATGTCCCACTGTAGCTAGAGGTTGGCTGTGCTCTGGATGGATACCTGCTATAACAAGCACCTCTGAACTGCAGGATTCCCTTGGATTCCCTTGCCACCATTCCCTGCTGTGCATGCATGGCAAGCCAGCATGCACATGTATATATATAATCATTGCTATATTGCAAGTCCTGCCATTGAAGTGCTTTTTAGGCTTATGTTTTTTGAATATGGAACATTTTTCAATATATACTCAAGTCAGGGAAAAAAAAGAAAAAAGACAACACACCCATTAATTTTCTAAGCATGAAGTGGTTATTCTCAAGTATTTGAAACATTTTCCAGTTGAAAGCTTGGTTTAGCAATTAGCACTATGAAAACATATCCTTTGAAGGACACTGGTAGATATTCATACGTGCTTGTGTTCAGAGCCCACAAAAGGATGTATTTTTCAGAATTAAGAAGTGTTGATACAGCCATAAATTCTAAGGGAGAGAAATGGAAGTTGTGCTATATAAATCCTCAGTTGCACGAAGCTAAATACAAGGCAAAATTTACATGCTCAAAGTTAAACATGTGTGGAAGTGATTGAGATTGCAGCTGTTGGGTGAAATTCAAATAATATAACTTTAAAAGTACAAAAGTTACTTGTGTAAATCTTGCCAAATCACCTTAGACTACTCAGTTAATGGAGATAAGTGTATAATTCTTTTTTGCTTGTCTTAATCATGGGAATTACCCTGTGAAGGTGTATGTTCCTTCAATTGACTAAAAAGGAAGCATGCAAAGAATATATTAGACTTGTACAGCCAACATTTTGATGCTTAAATGCATTGAACTGAATCTCACCCAACTATACTATTTGGGGAAAGATGAAATTTAAAATGCAAATCACAAAATAATGCTGCAAACGTATGGTAAAATATGTAGCACACAATCCTGCAGTGGGGATAGATATGTTTGTAACTATGGTCAGTGAAGAAATTTTCGCAGAATCAGAGAATATGCTGAGCTGGAAGGGACCCACAAGGATCATCAAGTCCAATTTTATGATTTTCTATGATTCTCTGATGCTAAAATTCATCCAGGATGCCTCCATCCAGTGCAGGCAGTCAGGAGTAATGGGACAGCCCCAGCCCCAGACATTTGGCACTTCCCTGGGGCCCATTGGTGGGGAGTACAGGGCTGTGGGGAGCTGGAGATCAACCCTGGTGCAGAAGGGTGAGTCAGTGTCTGACAAGGGGTCCTGGGCTGGGAAAGTCAGGGCTGGTGGTGCCACCACTTGTATTAGTTTGCAGTTGGCTGCTTTTGTATCAGCAGTCATTTTTTTTTGCTTTCATTTTGCCAATTTATGCAAGATTAAAGGGTTGATTTAATTTTTCAATTGCCTTCTCTCTGGAGAACATAAGTTCTCCATACAAAGTGACAATTTTAAGTGAAAACAAAGCCAGAAGATAATTCTGTCTGAGAAAAAAAAAAAAATATGTGAAGATTTGGGTAATTAAATTGGTAGTAGTTAGAATCATAATTTAATTACATGTGTAGCTGAAAGTGTTTGTTCAGACCAGTTGAAATCAGGGAATTTATGATGTTAGGAGGCATTAAACTGTCCTTCCTAAATTTTGCTTCTTTATTCTTCTCTTGGAGATATATATACTCACATGAACAGATTAAAAGTATCTTTATGAAGAAAATACCAGAACATAAATTGTATATTTAGAGTTGCAAATTTCTGTAACTTTAAATATACCTTTCATTCCTAAGTGCAGCATTTGGAGTTAAATAGTAAAGCAATATAGGAATCAAGCAACAACAAAATTATTCAAACAAGTAATCTGGGGTGTGATTAAACGTTTAGAAGCAAATAATATGCTTAAATTTAATATAAGTAATAAATACTTAAATAAGGCAAAGAAATTACTTGTTGTGAGTTCATAAAGCTGCTGGTGCTTTGAACTGGGTATCATCCCTTCATAATTTAGCTTCCTGCTTAAACTCGGTCTCATTCTAAGAAATCACGTTAGTTTTATGGATCTGATTGCTTTGAGGTCAATGGAGCTATGACAGAGGAAAAAGTGGTATAAAAATATTAAATATTTCCATCAATTTTATATTTCTTATATCTTGCTCTGCCTTCACAGTTAGCAGAAACCTGTAACAGTCATTGCAGCTGAGAACACAGGAAACACATAGGTTTCAATGTGAGTTGAAAGAGGGAACTAATAAGCAATTTAGCTGCCATTTTATCAGTCTGCAGATGTCCTCAATCCTGAGTTTTGGCTTCTGATTAAAGGCAATTGTCCATGCTTTTGCATCATTTCCTTTTAACACTCTTACGTGTAACTATTGATTCATTTATTTAATATTCCTGTAGTTTGGTTTATGTCTGTGGAAATTTCATGAAAGCTTGCACTTTTCAAGTAATATTTGGAAAGAGGGAAATGGAAAGTTTCAGTAATTGTTGAGACCATGGATTGTAAGGGGTTCTGTACCACAGAGGGCATAAAAACTGATCCTCAAAGCATTCAATACAAAATAGCAGAAATCTGTAAAGTGCAGATTATTTATGTCATTTGGCATGTGCTAGTTGCACATCAGAGACTTATAAATACATTTTTCTATAGATGTTTGGTGTGTACAGTTTGCCAGTGAAGCCATCGGGTGCTGTGCTTAACTAAAAATGATTTTCAAGTTGCCACATGTGTTTTCATATACATGAATATGTTGATGGATATATGGATGATCTTGTGGGTGAGATGACAAATAGTTCTTAATGTTTTTAGCAGAATAGGTATTTGTTTCAATCTTTTTACTTTTATTTATGGGATAGTTATTTGTCCATTACCTTTGTCTCTAGTCACAGTGCAGGAATTTAACATAATCCAAGGAATTTTCAAAACTCACAGATATAGCTGTGAGTAAAAATAGCTTACAGTGTTATACCTTGTTTTACAAAGGTCCACTTACAGAACAGAAGAAATTAAAGTAGAAATAGGAAGCATCAGAAATACATTCAGGAATAAAAAAAATAAAAAATAAATTTAAAAAAAAA
>VXAY01005889.1:452054-485015 GCA_013399855.1 Oxyruncus cristatus | reverse complement strand
TTGCTTCTGAAGTGTGATAATCTGCAATTACTTCTTACAGGCAGCAGATAGCTGTGACATGTCTGTATGATTCAATAGTGCATGCATCTGACATTTCTGAACTCATTGCTGGAAAGCATCATGCCAACAGTAACACAGTTTTTAAGCTCTCTCTCTCCTTTGCTAGTAACTGTAGGATCTGTTGTATAATCAGCTACTGGATCCAGTGAAAGTCTGAACTATGAAAAGATTGAAAACTAAATGAGGCAAGTCTCTGGAAAACAGACTATGAAAATATTATATTGGGAAGAGGATGCAGCAGTGGATGACTACTAACACTTGAACATACATGTTTTTCATAGAATCATAGAATAGTTTGAGTTGGAGGGGACATTTAAAGGTCATCTAGTCCAGCCCCCAATCTTCAACTAGATCAGGTTGCAAAGAGCTCTCTCCAACCTGATCTTGAATGTTTGCAAGGATGGAGCACCCACCACCTCTCTGGACAGCCCATTCCAGTGATTCACCACCCTCATAATGAAAATATTGAGTTTTATACATTAAATTCTAATTTGAAACACAGAGAAGACAACAGCTCTGAACTACAAGTCAGGCCTCAGGTCAAAAAGTTAGTGAGACAGAGTTGATACATTCACGATTTGGATGAGCTGGAAAATGGAGATGTAAATCCCGGTGAAAAGGACAGAAAAATGCTGTGCAACAGATTCTGTTATAGGAGTTGCAAGGACAACTTTAAGTGCTTTAGAACAAGAAACAGAATAAACACTGCGAGCCTAAGCATGGAGAAAATAAGAAGAGAAAATTAATGGTGATACATGGGCGGTGGTCCTAGAGGTTGAGGAGAATAAAAACGCATGAACAAAGAATCACTTAGAGCTAGAACTCACACATTCAAATAAGTGAATATACTTGTGTGCAAGAGGAGGGAAGAGGTAGGTGAAAAGAAGCCTATTTATTTAATAAGAGACAAGTTGTTAATAGACTGTTCTTACTATATGCCTAAACTTGGGCCACCTTATACCGTGTCTACCTTTGTAAGGGTTTGCTGATGAAGTTGTGTACATGGTGCATTCTCCACCTGTACCTCCTCTAAATGGAGATAGAACATTTACCAGCAAGAAGCTGATTTGAATATCATTTAACTCTATTCCCTAAGTAGAAAAAGTTATATCAGTACAAGACTTCTACTAGTATAATTGTGTCTATAGGATGTTTTTTGCCTTTTTAGTTATTTTGCTTTCAAGTGCAAAGGCTTTTCCTTCTGTATCCCTAAGACAGATATGCCAGCAGAAGTTGTGAGTGTGGGCCATGTCTCATTGGCTCTGAATAAAGCCACAGTGCTGACGGAGATTTCCTGCCAATTATGGCCAAATTCATTTGTGAATTTGTGACTGCCTTTTAATGGCAGTCATTAACACTGACAGGTAGCTATTTGTAGTTGCATCAGCAGAAAAGCAGGTTGTTAAAGATCATAGTTCCCATGTTCTGCAGGGAACTATGCTTTTAATTCCTTTTAAGTAATTTTCTGTGTTCAACAGCAGATGCTGCAATTTATGGTAAAAAGAATAAAGCCCAGATTGCTTTCACAGTCTGCACTTTCATCCCTTGTCAGAAATGAGTCTGGTAGTGTACAGAAGTAGTGTACATCAGTCTTGGATTTCATCACCAGGAAGATAACCACGGTCTGAACATGTCAGTAAAGTGCACGGCAGATAGCAAGGCATATTCTTTCTTATTGGCTGGTACAGATGTGAAAGTCTGTAGTGACTGAACATTAATCTCACTGGAAAGTTCTGGCAAATCACTCCCCTGCCTGTGTACTTGGTTTGTGTATTAACACCTGTGGTTAGCAACTATGTATATGGGAAATGGTTTGTATTTATGACAGCCAAAATTAATGTGATCTGTGGGGACTATGAAATCCTTCAAGGAATCAGGGAAAGCCTATATTATGCTTAGAAATTAGTCCAAACCTGGTGTGTGAATCAGAATTCAGCTTTGGGCAGCTCCAGTGTTTTGATGTGAGATCCTCTTTTAACAGGCTTTCTGGCTTACACACACTAAGGGTTGGCAGTATCTGGCAGACAGTGCTGCCCTTTTCATCTTGCTTTTGTTTGTAGTCCTTTGGGAAAAGGGCTAAAATATTCCGAATATAACCTTTCTAAGTGTTCTTGGTAGCATGCTCAGAAATGTGGAAGGATTATTTGACAGAGGGCTTTCAGCATTCTGGTGCCTGCAGAACCATGGCTAATCTTTCTAATCTTCTTTATCTAAGGTAATCTGTATATTCTATCCTCTCTTCGTGTATGTGTCTTATGCCAAAACTGCACTGACAGGAAGCTCTAAAATGCTTGGTTTGTTTCTTTCCAACAGCTGGCTGTCCAGATTCCTTGATTAAAGAGCTTCATCACTTCAGAATTCTGGGAGAAGAACAGGTGAGTTAGCATCTCAAAGGCAGTGTCTTAATGTCATGAAAGATAGACGCTAATGAGACAGTTTCATCTCTCTCCAGGGAGACAGAGTGTATCTCATGACCCACAATGACCTGAAATGTGGGGAAAAAACCACACGGGAGTTCTGTGTGAGAGTTGGGGTTTTTTTCATTCTGTCCATCAGCCTTGACAGGTTATTAATTGGTACATCTGCTACCTGCCACAGTTTTTCAGCTTTTCACTACAGCAGTAAACAGACTCTCTAAAGCAGCAGATAGACAGACAATCTGACTAAGGGATTGGCCCTTACAGCTACTCATGATATTATCCATCTCTTTTTGTGGTCTTTTTTCTCTTTTAAAAGAGTGCTTCTCATAATTATAGCTTTGCTTTGCACTCAGAAAACTATTTCTGTAGAGCCACCTTAGCATAAATGAGGTATGCTTTAAAACACAAGATGGTCAGTTGTTATTTTCTCAGTAATGAAATTCACATACAGAGATACTAGGAAATGGCCTTAAATTTTGAGTCACAAGTTGAATTTTCAAATGCTCGATGCTTCTGAAATTGAAGTTGTCTTTGCCTCTGAAGTATCCCTTCTAAGGTACTAGTTATAAAGCCTGACTGCCTAATACAGAGCTGCAGGTGCTAGGGACTGAGTGACTGAAAGCTCAGCATTAGTATGTTGTACATGAGAATATCCATGTCTTTTAATGAACCAAGGGACTTGCAAGGTTGTATGAGGGCTATGATAGGGGTAGGAGCAACTCCTGAGATGTCAATTCAAAATCTTATTTCTTAGTTTTTAGATGAGATTATACTGTCTAGAACACCGTGTTACTTCTCCTTTCCCTTTTTTATTACAGTAAGGGCTGTTGTTCCATTTTCTAGACTTCCAATTTTCCTCCACCAGCCCGCCACTTCAGTTTTTATAGAGAATCACAAGCTAGGTTTCTCAGGGACTTGGCTTTACCTCTTTAAGAAGGCTGCACGAAGGGCAGTGTGTGAGGGACTGTCTCACAAGAATCAGGAAAAAAAAAAGACAAAAAACAGGCTAGGCCAAAGTTGATACTTGAAGCAGGAATCTGGTGAGACTGAAGAGTTGGGAAGAGGAAACAAGAAAAGTTATGACCAGAATTGATGGGGCCAAGACACTGATTAGAGCTACCTCAAAAATGGAGGGCAGAGTGAGATGAAACCTACTTAGACTGAGAGATGGGGTTGGCTCATGGAAGAGTCTAGGAATAGAAACCAGAATGGTAAGGATAAGGATCTGACAAGTAGGTTTGACCAAGCACTGGAAGGGAATGACCAAGTATGGAAACTTGGTTGGTAAATAAAGGAATATTTGCACTTAATGAGCTACATAAGGAGACGAAGCTAAGCAGAGTAGGAGGAGTGAGACAAAAGGAGAAATTTGAAGGAAAAGTAAGGAACAGCTAAAACAAGAGACTGCAAGTGTGAGAAGAGGGCTGAACCAGACAGACTTGACAGCTCCACTGGCAAAGCTGTGGAGTTGTAGACCTTAGCCTGACTAATGACCACTGACAGAGCAACATATTTTAATTGATGGACTTTGCAAGTAGTGAACATTGCCATGAGGCTTGAGTTATTCAATTAGCCCATACAAGTATAAAGAATATTGAAAAAAAATAAAATACATATAAATGAAGAAAGAAAGGAATTTCAGGCAAGGTCCTTATTCACATGACTATCCGTTTATTTCTTATATTTATTTAGTTAGATGTTTGCTTTTTAAAAAGATCTGAATTGTGTCTTTTTCTGTTATCATGCATGCTAGATAGAAAAAATTATAATTAAACACTGTTTCATTCAGGCTGCTTACAATTTCAGTATTATAAAACATCATGTATTTTCTTCCACTCCAAGCAACAACCAAAGAATAATAGGGGCATATTCCTGCTTCATGTCCAATCTTGATTTATTTTTAAAGTGCTTATGTGTTTAAGGCCAGATTATAAAAGCAGAATGTACTATTGTGATAATCTGTTTTGATCTCCTTTAGTATACACATTACATGACTTTCTTGGATTAATTCTTGTTTAAGCTGGAGTATATTACCTAGAAAAACATCCATTCTTTGTCTACAAATCACTTGCAGACTTTAGAGGCTATTATACCTCTCAGTAGTGAGACAAAAAATTCCCAGCTTCTTTTCTTCTACTCTCCCACCACCAGCATCCTTCCTATGTTGGATATCTTCCATTCCTCAGTGTCCAGGTCCTTTTCATTTCCCATTCCCTTTGTCTGTCACAAGGCAATAGGTGATCATCATAATAAAATGTTACCTCAACCTATGAATGCAGCTCAGAATAAGCCGCATGGCCCTGGAATAGGACTAAAAAAAATTGCTGAAACACAAAAGGGATTCTGTTTGTCAGTCAGACAGAAGGAAGGAATCTTTGAGTTTGAAATGGAATTCCATCTGGAACTTGTGGGTTCCAGTTAAACCAGTGGCTGCCCAATAAGAAATATGAATTCTCTTCTAGAGATTTCTATTCATTCACCTAAGAGGTGTCTTAGTGCTTTTGGACATATATGAGCACAGCTCAGATTCAGCTCAGAAGCCATGACACGGCTTCCCAGACAGAAATCTCACTCTGTGACAATGTGGCAATAGTGTGTTATTAGAAAAATAACTTTACATATGACTGTGCTGAAAAGTAATTTGTTTGCTTAAACCCAGTTTTCCAACAGTTCAGATAGTTCTGCAGCATGAACTTCATGAACTCAATGATCCATGTTACATGTTCATTACTTCATCTTCTCAAATTGTTACAAGCTTTATCACTGATGTTCTATGTTCTTACTTTTCTTCCAAGTCGCTGGTAAAAATTTTAGATGGCATAAGGCCAAGAATCAAAACCTTCAGGACCTTTTTTGGAAACACATCCGCTTAATAACTATCACCCATTTACAGTTATATTTTAGATGTGCCAGGTAGCTATGTTTTCATACCCTTAATATATGGCGTGTTAATTTTGCATCACACTAGATACGTAATTGAAATGCCAGGCAGCAGCAAGACAAATGCCTTAGTCTGCTTCAACTCCCTTACCTTTTCAACCAAATTTCAGTCAAATTAAAATCAAGCAACAAACCGCTGGTCTCTACCTTTTGTTCATTGAGTATTTGTTTCCTGTAAGTACTGACCATATATAGTGTTTGTTGATGTCATTACAAGGGAAAGGTTTTGAGTGGCTTTCAGGATCAAGCCACTTGAAAATGTGTCTGCTTGTCTAACTGAAATATCTTTATATAAATGTAAGCATTGATGAAAAACTAATGCTGAGAAAAAAAGGCTTTATGTTTAACTAGAAGTGTGAAGAGTTGCTGATTAATATTTCCTAAAAGGAGTTGTATAGTAATAAAACACTTGTTCTAACAGTCAAACTTCTTGGTAGTCTCCTGGACATGGAAATTGTTCATGTCTTCTATTCCCTCAGGGAAAGTATGTTATGGGGAAACTCGTTCTAGCTGGAAAGTCTGTCTTTAGTTGGTGGCAAAAAGATGGTTTTATAGGAAGATGTAATCATAATCTGTGTGGTGAAATAGAAGAGTACAAGCTTCCCAGGTACATGATATGCATTAGGGATACCTAACTTACCACGTAAAACCAGCTTCCAGAGAAATTAATATGCAACACAAATAGATTTAGCAACAGATTGCTACGCCACTTGATACTTGGCCCTTTGAGAAGGTGCCAGAGAGTTTGAGCTAGAAAAGATCTCCAGAAGCAGCTTTAACTGCTTTCTTTTGGACCTCCTTTTTACAAACTCTCCTGGTCCATAAAGGTCTGTACAAGACAAAGACAGTCTGCTGGACGTGCAGTCCCTGGAAGTGTAAGGCCTGAAGCTTTCTAAATGTCCATAGCTCTGCTGAGCTTTCTCTTGCAATTTGATCTCACTGTTCATAATCCATCTTCTTCCCCATAGCATAATGAATGCAGCCCAACCTAGTGGCTAACTGGTTCATTTCATAAATACCTGAGATACACTCAGGATTGGGATGAAAGATTTATTAAGTCAGAAGCTATTGACAATGTAGGAAAGTTAGTCTCCTGCAGTAGCCATTTGCCCTGTCAGGCTGACAGTCTCTGCAAGTAAATGTAAATGGTTCTTCAAGCAGTGACGGTACAAACTGCTTACAAAAATATGCTAAAGATGCACTAAATATGGGCTCTGTCCAAATGCAGTGGAAGGCAGGTAACTCAACAAGCCAATGCCAGAGACAGCAGAGAGAACACTTTAATTCAAACCTAAACACTACAATATATCAACATAGCAAGATGACTTGCAGTGAACTGTTATGTAGTCTCCCTAATGACTCTCTGAGAAACTTCCCTCTTTTCCCCAAAGTGATAAAAAAAAATCTTGTTTAATTGTTTAAATGTAATAATGCAATTCATGAATAAAATAGCAGCTACATCTGAAGGCTGGAAGGGAAAACCAGTAACATAGGAGCAAGCAATTTGATGCTGTTACCTGAGTGCCCCCATCAGGTCACAGCACAGATGAAGTAGATGACATGCTAGTGGCAGGAAAAGAAGCTGCTAAGTAATGTATAGCTGCACTTCTCTGCTTTATCATCTGCTCTGACAACTTTGTAGAATGTATTGGCCAGTTCCTTGATATTTTGACAGGGGAATGATCAATTTTAACAGATCTCTCCTATCAGCTGCTACTGCAACTCATATCACTGCTCACTTTTTCTTTAGTAGTGTTGTGAGCGTTTATATCCCTGGAACCTGAGCAAGCCTAAATAGGGATGCTTCCTCACCCCCCAGCCCCTTCCCAATTTCCTTGCCAGCTAGGGAAAACTCATGCAAAGAAATATCCTGTTTTGGAATTCTGCAGATGCACATCCCCATGTTCTTCAGTAGTGATGTTGGCTTGTGCTAATTTTTGCTGTGAGCTGTAACTTGAGGAGATATGAAAATTCAGTATTAAGGGCACATAGTGTGGACAGAGATCACTTAACATTAATTGAGGTTTTGACGGATTTTGTATACAATATGTGTGTGACAAGGTTGGTTATTTTTTATGCTAGCAATATTTGCTAGAGGAATGTTTTTTCAAGTGTGTGCTACAGAATATTAATATAAAGTCTTAAAGTAATTGATATAAATTTACCCATTCAGGCAAAAGTAATGTCATGTGACAATTCTAATTAATTAGCTGAGTTTAGTGCAGGAAACTGTCAAATATGATCAACAAAGTGCTTCTGAAGCATTTGTGGGTCAAGATTTTTTGATAAGTACACTTGGAGAAAATATAAGCTTCATCTCAATAATGCACATCAGTTAAAGAACAGAATAGATTTTCACTGAATAGTTTCTCCCGTTCATAATTACTAAACCAGAACTATTTTGTTAGTATTCTCAAATCTGTGTTTTCACAAGTAGATTTCCTTACAGCTCTGCTGCTTCCCACTCAATCCCCTGGCTTCAGCTGCTATTCAATGTGAGTGATACCTACACTCATCTCTTAGTTTCTTCCACTTTTCTGTGGCCACAGGGGCCACAAGTCCTACAAGGGAAAAACCTGCTCCAGTATGGGCTCCTTTCTCTGGGGACTGCAGGTCCCCAGCAGGACCCTGCTCCATCTTGGGCCTCCCACTGGGTCACAGCCTCCTTCGGATATCCACCTGCTCCAGCATGGGCTCCTCCATGGGCTGCAGGTGGGTCTCTGCACCCTGATGGTCCTCAGTGGGCTACAGCGGACACAGTTCTGGCACCTGGAGCACCTCCTGCCCCTCCTTCTGCACTGACCTTGGGGCCTGAATTGTTGTTCACATGTTCTCACTCTGCTCTTCCTGGCTGGAATTCTTCCCTCACAATACCCTTCTGTTCTTAAATATGTTATCACAGAGGTGTTACTATTACTCCTGATTGGCTTGGCCTTGACCAGCGGCAAGGAAGCGTGTCCTGGAGCCAGCTGGCATTGGCTCCACCAGACAGGGGAAGCTTCCATCAGCTTTGATAAGAAGCCACCCCTGTAGCCCCTCACCCCGCTACCAAAACCCTCCCACTTAAACCCACTACACACCACCTCTTTTTTTTATATCTGGAACTACACAACAAACTTTACAGTCTTGCAATTTCGTATGACTACCGATATGCCTCTCTTTTCTTCCTATGTTAGAGCTGTCTTGAATGTCTCCTAACCAGTTTTTTCCCTTACTTCAGAAGTAATTGGGATCCATGTGAGTTCCTCAGTTTTGTCTCTCCTGGATTATTAGAAATTTATTCTTTGAGTTCTTGTCATAAGGAGGATATCTCTACTTGTCTAGTGCATGGACAAAAACTTTAAAAAAAGAGTAGGAAAGTAAAAGTAATTTTTTTTTTTTTTGTGGTTCTACAGCTAAAATAAAGAATTAAGAGAAAGAAAAGAGAAGGTACTTGTGATCAACATTAATTTAAAGGATATTTTTCTGTCGAAACCAAAAAATATGTCATTTTTAGTAGGACTCAAATTTCTCTTCCACCCAGCTTTTATTAAATTCAGAGAGAAGATTTAAACCCCAGTGTTCAGGATCTCTGGTGCCTGAGGAAGTTAGGTCTTCTTCCATCCATTGGATTCTTTGATCTGCTTTCATGGAATATGCATGTATTCATTCTTGTGACCTGAGAATTGGAATTCCTGGGAACTGGTATCTACTGCCATGAATCTTGGTTCCACAAGTTGCAACAGCATCAGCTGAAGAGATTCCTTGCATCAGTTACAGCCTTGATGGTTGTTACGTGTAGGGGGAAGAGGAGTGTGGATATGAGCTCCACAAGGGTCAGAAGTAACTGAATGTTTACCTCTAGCGTTCAGTCTGTTCAGACTGATCCCTCAAATACCTGCTGGAAGACCACAAACTTCCATTTGTAAATACAGTGCTAAGTCCACTTTCTTTACTGCATCATGTTGCCTCTTATATATTCAGTTTTATTTCCAATACAACTTCCTCCAGTGTTCTCTCTTCTGTATTTTCTATTTTCATACTACTCATCCTGTGCTTGCCTTATATCATTCTGCGAGCTGCAGTCTTTCTTTTTTTTTTTTTGCCCTCTTCTCTACTCCGGTTTAATTTTGTCTATGAATTGTGGTGCATTCGGTCAGTTAGGAGTTTCTTATCGAAATACTTTCTTCATATTACTGCCTTACTGAATTTTCCATGACTCTCCAGTAAGGCAAATTCCAGCGTTTTAGAGGTGATTCTCTTTCTGGTGTCCTTTGTGGTGCTCCTGTGGGAATAAGAAGGAGATGATGCTCTGAACTTGCTCCTCCAACCTGACCACTGGCTAGCAATGGAGCCCAGTAACTCAGGAAAAATAAATAAAGGGTACTCCATGGAGAGCCATGTCAGTCCATCAGTTTTTAATCCATATTTTAGGTGACACTTTTGTAAGTATTTTTACTAGTCCAAGGGGTACCTAAGGGTTTTGTAGTGTAAGTGTCCTAATTACATTACAGAAGTAATTCTTGGAGTTTTTGTATGTGTGTAATACATAAAATAAAGTGCTTAGTCTACATTATGGACTAATAGCCTCCACAATCTAATTTTGAAACACACAGATGGTTATTTGATTTATAGGAGCAGTAAAAACAATCTGACTCCAGAAAGTAGATTTTCTTTCCTCTGAGACTGTTACATGCAGTTAAAAGAAACGAGTAATTGAATTACATTTCAGAGATTAGAAATTTTGGCTTTACATCCACTGTTAAATTTTTGCCCTAAGTTCTCTGCGAGGCTACTAATCAGCAGGTGCTTTTAGGTTTGAAGAGAAAAAAGGTAAGTAAAGAAAATGACACCCAAAGTGTAAAAGCAAAATTAAAGTAGCTCAAGGCATGTGTGCTGTGGCAGAGGAGTTGGGATAGATGACCTTTTAAGATCTCTTCCAACCCAGATCATTCTATGAGTTCATGATGTTAAAGCATAGTTTGAAAATTAAATGACATGGCAAGGAATACTTTTGTCTTCACAAAGTGTATTTTGCAGGAGTTTTGTAGATCCAGGTGCATTTCAGTTTTGTTTTAGTATCTGAATCTGAATGTAAGTGAAAAGACTGCAATCCAGTTAAATGTATTATTTCTGTGTCAGCCTAATAATTTCATTATATTATCCTTGATTTACAACTTCAACTAATTGAATTTCCACTGGTTTAAAACCCAGTACTGTTCTAAAACTCAAGGGAAACCATTCCAATCTGGAAAGTGGAGAACAAGGAATAAATGCTTACCATTATCCAGTCTCTGTGTCTATGTCGTACTATAATTTATAATGTAGAGGCCCTGACAAGTCTTCACAGGCAAAGACTGCACAAAAGAGTTTCATTATATGGTCGGAATACCCCCAATAGAGCTGGGATTTTTTTTCCGCTCTAAATTTTATTTCCTGAAAAGTATAGACTTGGACTGACTGGGACAATTCACAAATTGTGGGGAAGGTTCACAATGGGATGCGGTTTTCAGAGAAAAAACAGAATGTTTTACAACTACCTTGTTCATATACCTTTCGCTGTCTTAGCACCAGTGATTTAGAATAAATCATATTTTTGAAGTTGTTTGGGTTTTTTTTTTTTTCAAATAAGTATTGTGAAATATGGTTATTTGGTGAATCCAGCAACTATTTGCCTACCTGAATTTCTGAGGACCTTATTACAGTAGCGCATAAATGCCTGACATGCTTTGTTCAAAAGCTGCTTTCTAGCAGCAGCAGACGGCTGGTGATTTCTGTGTAATTTTATCCTGCTCATTACCATAGTATTTGATGTTCTCATGACTATTAATGGATTTTGCCTCTTAACATTACAGTGAAATCAGCAAGTATCATTCTTCCTCTTTACAAATGGGGAACTGATGAGAAGCATAGATTAAGTGACTTATGTGAAAGCCACAGGAAGGCTATGCTGGTGCCAGGAATGAAATCAGGTGCCATGAATGCCAGTTCCATCAAGTTCCCCATATATTATACTTTGTGAAAGTTTTTTCCTAAAAATAATTGGAGATATTTTTCTTCCTTGTAGTGTGCAAAACCATTTTGCACATGATGAGTGCATCTCTAAGTGGGAGGCACATTGATAAAATGAGTAATAGATACTGTGAGATACTTTGAATGTACAGAAGAGTTAGATTAATCTTTTAATAACAGCTCTTTACATGTTAGATGTCTAGCCTAAGTTAGTTTTCTCAGCTTTGACTATAGCACTTCCACAGGGTGATTCATCCTACCTATCTTAGACATCGCATGTAAGTCAGCATAAATTCCCTTATTGAGATCTTGTTTCTTATTCATTTGGAACCTTTATGACTTGTTTAGGTTAGATGTTTAATTTTTGAAGATCGAAAATTCTTTGAGGTGGTTCATAGTACAAGCTGTTTAGATGCATAGACCTTGGTTTTAAGAATAGCTTATGCCAGGTGAGTTAGGATCAGAACTGTGGGAATTGAAGCAGCTATTGTGAGAGTCACCTAATTTCAGATGTCATTGTCTAGCAAGGTGTCTGATCTCTCATTATTGTTAATAGAACAGGGCACTTCTGGGCTCAGTTCTTCTCATGCTAATGTACAAATCAAAAAGAGAAAAGATGAATTGCATCCTCTCTCTCTTGTTAATTATAAAACTCTATGCAACCAGTGCAACTACAGCATCATCCCTGCAGGAATCCAAACTAAATTAAATGAATCCTACTTTAGATCCCCAGTTAAGAGGCAAGTAAACCAGTGGTGCAATATCCTTAAATATCTCATCCAGACATATCATCAGAAGTAGATCATGGGCTCCAAAGACGTTTAAGGGCTCTTAAAAAATAACTTGCTTAGTGCATATTGATTACATCAGTCAAGTATGATATGTATAACTGTGGTATATAGGAAAAATGCCTCTAATAGCTATAATCTGTCACTATATGCAAATAATTAATAATTTATTAATAAGTGTTTTGGTCCTTAATAAGTCTTTTATAATGCACCCTTAGTGTAAAGTGAGTCATTTTGTTTCAGGCCACTGAATAAAGGATATAAATCCACATATGTTGTGTATAATTGTGTTATGGCAGCAAATGTGTATGTTCTTCTACTGTGTGTTTCAGTCCATTGCTGGGTTTTAACTGAGCAAGACACAAGGAAAAAAGAAATTGGAAAATGACATCTTATGAGTGCATCTGGACTTTGAAGTTAGAAAATGAGCTGGTAACTGGATGTCAAGATGTGCAAATACATTTAGTAGGATCTTTTCTATCTTCACATTGGACCTTTTTTTTGCTTTCATGGTGTGAAAATCACTGCTGAGAGTGCCATCCTGATATGGCATGAGTCCTCTGCTGAACCAGTATAAAATGTCAAATCTGTTGGACAGAATACGATAGATTTGTCCATCCTGACAATAGGTGAACTGGGCATTTCCTTTCTATGTCTTTCTCTAACAAGACAAATTGATTCCCATTTTACCTAACTTCCACTTTCGTGTATCCAAAAAAAGACGGAGAGGGGATGGGAGGAATCTGTCTCTCCATGTCCTTCCATGCTAAGTTGAGGGCTGGAAAGCATAATCTTTTTTTTTTTCTGAGAATTTTTAATGGAAACGCTGGCAGAATCTCAGCTACAGTGTCACTGGTGTTTGCCTCCATAATGAGAAGCTGCTAACAATCCCACATCCAGCACAAATTTCACTCTTAACCTTCAGGTCCAGTCTGTCCCCTGAAGAAAAATTAGGTCGACAGAGAGTTTTGCAGCTGTGGTTACCTGTATTTCTGTTCAAGGCCGTCAGAACGACTCAGAGCACTCAGCAGGTATTTAGTGCAAGGATCAAAAACTGTTGAAAATTCAGAGCATCCAGCAATAAATATTTATGCCGTTTCTCTAGGATCGAGCATAATAATAACATAGAAAAACACCAGTTGACTTCTTGAGCCCCCACATTCAAGGAGACTTTACAGACATGTCTTGTACCTTTCTCAAAATATTATTATTTTCCAAATCCAAGATTCTTTATTCATAATTTGTGGCTGCCATTTGTACACTGAGTGATATTTTGAAGTCTTTTTCTCCTTTTAGATTTTACTTTTCTTTTGAGAGGAATTTCGTTTAGATTTTTTGTTAATTAAAAAAGCTGGATACTTTAAGTTTGGTAATTTGTTTTTCTGTGATGAAAGGATTTGGATCTATGTCTTGTAGGCTTTTAAGAACTTCAGATTATTTTTTAAAAGCCAGTGTAACACGGCATGTTATGGCAACATTTGGAGAAGAGTGTTCTGAAAGGTACCCAGAAAATATATATTAGAACCCTCTTTGTAATTTAAAATTATTCTTTGTATGCTATGTGTAGAGATGTTGGTCCTAAAGCTTCCGTTTTCCTTGTGGGATTTCTTTGGAGAGGAGTGTGGATTGGAGAAATAATTTTTTGTTTGTTATCCCTCCGAAAAAAGGGAACAAGATTTTCATAAGCAGTTATGGGATAAAAGCTTACGAAGCATTAAATACTGTTGTGAGTGCTCTAACATAAAGCTCTGTTTTGTTCCTTTAGCACACCTCAGAGAAAATTCATGCCTTCCCTCCCTTCCTCTTTGGCCTTCCGGATTTGGCTGTTTTCTTTGGGGCTGTTAGAACCAAATGCTTTCATTTATTCCCCTCCGCAATAGGCCAGACTTCCAGGCAAATCTGAAGCCTGGTTTACAGTGGTTGTACAGCCATTAGTGTGGAACTACACCAACACAGAACCCTAGACTGGGTGTGATTTACATGGACGCAGCATGATTTGTACTTGCTCAGCTTATCTCTGGGTGAAAGCAGGGTAAATTAGACACGGGAAAGTTATTGCAGTGGAATCAAACATTTTGGAACAGGCATTTTTTTCAGTGAGTGTAAGCTGAGCATGTTACTTAATATTGTTGTATGTCAGTGTCTCCATTGTTAAAATGAAGGCATTTCCATGGCCTTTTAGTCTATTAGGATGTAATTAGATGAAAAGTGAAAAGAACTAAGAAAATTTCCAGGGGAGACCCTGGAAAAAATATTCATACCATTGAAATAAATTTATATCAGATAATTACTTTGTTTAATAATCATGTTTTGTTTAATCATCAGCTTAACAATCAGCTCACTTTTAAAATAAGGTTGACTTAGGCAAATTTTTACAGCCCTTTAGCTCTAAAACATTACACTGTACTTCTAGCTATAGATCCTTGAAGGTTTTTTTGTGTGTTCTTTTCATTCTGTATACAGCATTTATCAGTTTTCTGTTGGACTACTTTTATGAATTTTACATTAATTTTTATAGTAATATAAGAGTACTTGAGGTTACTTACAGAAACAGTCTGCTGTTTTCTTGGGTTTAATATTCCACACAATTTTCTGGTGGTGAAAATGACAGTTGTGAGCCAGAAAACAATGTGTATGATCTGAGCTGGAGTGGAGGAACACCCCATTTGATGTCACTGTGAAGTTTTACACTTTTGACAATTAACCTGAACTTAGAATGTGAGACATTGGGACAATTGACTCAATTATGTGGACTAGCGTCAAGCTCAAAGTTTCTGAGTTTTATGTTGTGTGGTGCTGTTGGAAGTTTAACGCCGGTCTGTTGTGTTGCAGTACAACCGCTACCAGCACTATGGGGCTGAGGAGTGTGTGCTGCAGATGGGAGGAGTGCTGTGTCCAACGCCCAGCTGTGGAGCAGGTTTGCTTCCTGAACCAGGGCTGAGGAAAATTGTGTGTGAACCAGGCAACGGAATAGGCTGTGGGGTAAGAATGTATATTTTCCTTCTAGCAGTGTGGGAAGTAATTGATAGTGTACAATGCTAAGGTAAGGGGGGAAATGGGGTTGTTTTTTCTTCTTTTCCATCAGTGACTAAATTGTCCTTCATACCAGAGTGGGATACTGTAGCTCGATAAACAATTTAAATATAGCACTGTGGCTTAGGAATGATGACTTCATCATGTAGAATATGTCCATTCCATAATTCTTTGCTTTATTTGGTTTAAGAAGTTGCTGAGTAGTTACAGTAAGAAATTGAACTGTGCAAATGAAAATCCAAATGCACTTTGACTTTCTTCTCCTAGCACTCAGCAAAATTGAACAGGAACTTGAGAAACCATTCATTGTCATATTAATATTTTCTTTATAGAAAAAAAGAGAGATAGAATAGCCAGTTTGTGACACTGAAGTGACATCGCTTGTGCATATTCAGATACGTGATGAAAAGAAATACGAAAATATTCTTTTTTTCTCATAAAAGTTGCTTTTAAGCAAGGAGAATGCACAACTAATGGTGGATTTATGGAAATTAAAATCAGATGACACTTGAAAATGTTTTTGCTAAGAGATCAGATCATAGGGATCGGAGATTTTTTGGCAGTAGAAATAGCAAGTACTTTACAAGGATTAAGCTCTGGGGGAAATAGATATACATAGAGACAAACCTATTAAATGTTAGGTCAGAGTGACTAACTGATGGTTGTACTATGTGACTCTTTCCATGGTTGGCACTACTGCTGAATTCCGTGAAGACTATGACAGAAGAGAAAATATCAGTATTTATAAAATATTATGATGCTCTTTCTCTTGTCTTTCTTGTGGAAAATGCACTTTTTATTGCAGTTTTGATATTGTCCAAACTAATACCATGGAAGAACAGTAGTTTGCTGAACTAAGAGTCACAATAACTTGTCTTCTTTGAGTAGGTTAGCATCTGTTGACCTTGGTAAAATTTCCTCTCTATCCATGCAGTGGTGCATGTAAAACAGAGTATAACCAAATTCACTGAGCAGACATAGGGCTATAAACTGAAGCAGGATCTGGAAAAGTAATAAGAAACAAGACTGAATAAACAAAAAGGAATGCCTCTGGATTAACTATTAGGGATTGGTTAAAAAAAGATCTCAACTAAGTTTTATTCTGCTCTCTGCCTTAAGTGATGAAAGTCATACTGTGTTTTGCAGCTTCATTTATCATCATTCTGAATCTGCAAATGCCCTGTAAATAAAGTGTACATAGCGTAAAGGATTGATATATTGCCTAGTTTAGCAAACGGCTCTGTTTCCTTTTACAGACTCTGTGCTGTGCTTGCTAGTGATCAGATCTGCAGCCTTGAGTTTAACCTCACCCTTTGTTTTGAATTATGTGACATCTTGAACATTATAGGGCACAATTCACTGAGGCTGAAATGAGAAGCAGGAAGTTGGTCTGTAAGCCAAATTTTGGTAAGATTAAGGCCTTTCCTCAGAATCTATAATGGAACAGGGTGAAAATATGTGCCTTTGAATCTTTCTTTGTACCCTGACAAATGATAACCTCAAGGAAGTTTTGTCACAGAAGACTTGTTGTGGTGTGAAGCACTGAAGTAAGCTGCTGGTGATAAAGCTGGCTGAAGGTAAAGATGCACCTGCAAGGACACCAAGACAATTAGGAAAGCTATTTATTTTTACTCCATTTTATGTAGTCACTTAAAGTGTTTTCTATTATTAAAATATGATGTCGTTTTTCCCAGACAAAACCTGGCCTTTTTTAGTGTGAAGGCCTTCCACTAATTTTTATGTAATCCAGAAACATCCATTTCTGAGCTCAGCATTCCCTCGTGAGTTTACGCAATGATTTACAAGCTCAAACAAAGGCCCAAGATGAAGAACATCCCTATTGTCCATCCAAATAAAGGTTGCAAAAGATGTCTTGTAATACTCACCTGTAAAACCTTAGATTAGAGATACATTCCTTGTGAACCCGGTAAACAAAGAAGTAAGGAAGGTAATGTGAACCTGGAGATTCTCGGTGAAGATCTGTGTCATTCTCTAAGCTGTATTTTGGTTATATAGAGAGTATCTTTTGTGGTATTTGAACCTCATTCTTTGTGTAAAGTTCATGTTACTAACAACAGAACTTAAATCTAACATCAACAGTCTGTTATTCACCCAAAAACCCTTGTAGAGAAATATTTGCTTACTGCACAGAACAAATTGATTGTTCAGGTCTGAATCGGCATATAAGGGTAGCTAACAACTGTCAAGTAGATGAGGATTTTGGTTTGCTGGTGAGATGATTCAAGAGAGGGAGGAAGGACAGGTTTTCAAGAGAAAGTCGAGACAATAAATGAAAAGGGTTTTCAGCAACCATTTTAGAAAAGGAGAGGCTGAAGAAACCAAATAGAGAATAAGCTGGCCACCAGGGACTGAAGCTAAATAAATAAATATTCCATTAGTCAGAGAGATAACTGTGGGAGACAGACCCAAACATGTAAGGACTATAATGAAATCCCCACCTCTGAAGTTAGGCACTGCTATCTATTCAGGCTTTCAGGCAAAAAATAGAATAAGAAGAGAGATATAAATTGACTGAAAAACAGCATGCAGATATCTTTTCAATGATTATGAATAGTCCTCACTTATAGCCATGTTGTGGTACAACTGATTGACCTTACTCTTCTCTAGTCTTTCATATTTTTTATCATTAGCCATAAACATATTAATTGATTTACTAAGTTGTAACCATTATACACAGTTCTACCTTCATTACTATGCATCAGACCTATGTTACTAACTTCTATTGCTCAGCCATAAAATTTGGACATATTTAATATTAGAAAACGGCAACAAAACATAGAAGACAGTACATGTTGTACCAGCTGGACTGAGTACAGAAAAAGCTGTGGCAAACAAGACATACAAAAGCTCTATGAATAAAACTTTTTTGTCATGTTTTATATTATACTAGCATATTATTCACTACATATTAAAGAACTTCGGAGTTAAAAACAAACTAGAACAGATCTTCAAAAGGGACTATACTACTTCTTTATTAAGAAGTCTGCCTTGGTTTCTCTACATACGGCTCAGCTGCCTTGCAAAACATTCCCTAGCAGTATTTTTCAGTGGGATGATAACTGACTGATGTGAAACTGCATCCTACCTTTTGATCCACAACAGTATAAATTTTTTGCAGCATGCAATATCAGTTGACCCATCTCTTGGAATGGGGTGAGATGGGAGATTATGGATAGTGGAGGCAGAGCCTATGTTGGTCTTTTCCCTTTGAGCTTATTCATTCATAGCATGAGCAAGAAGAAGAATGTATTTCCAGAGATTGCCTGTTGTTTGATAATCCCTTACTAGGGGACCTGATTCTTGAGAACACGCTAAGCTATACTAAGGTCTGGGCAGCAATTTAAAAATGGTTTTAGGAATAAACTGTCATAATTGATGTTTTTGTCATTCTTCATTCAGATCCCCTAATCTGAAGCTCCAGTCTGTGAGTACTCAAACTCAGTGTATATTAAAAGTAAATTTTATAGCCTGGCAAAGGGAGCACAAAATCTGGGGTTGTTTCACCTCCTTTACACTGTATTTACTGTTCTGTAAGGATAGTGCCTTGAAGAACATCAAGATTTCACTAAAGATGTGTTCCCTTTTAAGACAGGTGAAATTTTAAGGCTGCAGACTGCAAGAGGTCCCTGAAAAATGAATAGATATAAATACCACATCTTCCTTATAAATAGAATTCCTAGGCTGTTTTATTACATAAAACAAAATCCCTAAGGCAATTTCACTCTACCCAGCAATTTTTTCTCATTGATTTCTTCTTGCATTCTTCTTCCATGGCTAAGGAAGCACATGTCAAAAGCAATTGCAGCATATTTGTAGGATTAATAATTGTCTGCCTTTTCAGAAAACATAATAGAGGACACTCTAAATAGTTACATGAGAAGTGCAATACATATTCCTGTTGTTAGCAAAGTTCTTTTTTGTGATTCATCATCTCCTGTTCATGCACTTCCTAGCATGCACGTTTCATCTTCAGTAATGTCTATGTAATGCCCAGTAATACGCATGTAGGCCAATCCTAAAAAATTAGGGAAAATCTTTTGTTTTGAGGAGACAAATCTAAATTACAAAACTTTAAAGCAACAAGTTCCTAACCACTTAATTCTGATATATGCAAATGATGATTTTGTCAGTTGTGTTCGTCCTTCTAAACTTCTGTGCCGTGTTGTTTAATTTAGGATTTTACATCTCAGTTGGAGTGCTGTATGAATGTATCTATACTCCCCCTGGAATCTGAACTAGCTTGCAAATACTGTTTCAGAACTGTTTCATATATGTAAAAGTGCATAAGAGTTTGTATGAGTACCCTACACTAGAACTGAAAAGCTGTTTCCACATCTGGCAGTTACGTCTTTTATTGTGAAGTTCATTTTTAATGCAGTGCATTGTCATCATCAAGATGGACTTTCTTTCTGCAAATTCTATCCCTCAAGTCTGTTTTCATCATGTTATTCCATATATATTGCCTGATCAATATGTTTGAAAGTCTGACTAACCTCAAAGATTTTATTTTCAAACAAAGATGTAGGAATAAGTGTTTGGTTCAGGACGTACTTTTTTTCTTCATTAGTAATACCAGGAGAATCTTCAACGTATGTAAAGAGAAAATAGGCAACATTTAAAATACTTGGAGATACAAAGATAGTGAAGAATGAGTAGTGGTAATTCAAGACAACATTTGAAGATACTTGCTCTGAAAAAGCCTTTTAAATTTTATAATCAGATGAATAAAACATCATGGTTGAAGAAGGACTGTGTGCACAATGATCTGAATTTTTCTCCTAGTTTTAAGATGGGAATGAAAGCTGAAGCAGAAGCAGAAATAAGAGGCTCCAAGTTTTTGAAAAACAGAGGAATATTTCAGAAAAGAGGAGACCTTGAGGCCTTTGTGTCATTTGCAAAGCACTAAAAAGGAAATAGGAGATTGCTGCTATCTAGTACGCATAGCAAAATTGAAGGGTTACTCTTTTTTATTACATTGCAGGTATCTGTCCTTGTTCTGTATGTCATTAAATTTTTGCTTTTAAGAGAATTCACCAGAAAGGTATCACCATGGATAAGGTAATAGCTGAAGATACTGCTGCAATTAAGAAACCAACTCACAGCAGGAGTGTTTCACAACATTGTATAGGAAGTTTTTTTCAAGGGGACTGAAAATGAGACATTTTCTATTATGGCTATAAGCTGAGCTGCTAGCATTGTGCCACAAGCTCTAAGCAGTAATCATGTATTGCTTTCTTCTATTGAGTGGGCACTCTAGCCTTTAGAAAGTGGAATTCCATCTTGTTGACACATTATGCTTCAGTAGCTAAGCAAGTTGTTTCATTGCTAAAATATGACAGACTTTCTCAGGCTGACCAAAATTTGTTTTGGATTTGTAGGGGTTTTTTTCTGGTACTGTTTTACATGGGTTAAAATAATCTGTAAAAGCACGGGGTTTTTTAATGTTGATGTTTTAATAAAGTGTTTACCCCAGAATTCCAGTGTACAATTAACAAGTTATGTATTGCAGTCAAGGTGCATCTGTCCCTATCTTGCAGTGCTGCAATTCATTGATCTGGTGACTGATATGAAACTCAACTGTCAGCAGGGAGTGGATAAAGCAATCTAGAGAATGTTTCCATTTTTAATAATATGGATCATGTTAGTTCGTAGGACCAGCAAAATCAAAATAAATACTTTTTATACAGAGAATGAATCAATTACTTGCACTTGGCTCAATAGTAGAAGAATAACTGCATCCCAAATCATGGAGAACTAGCTAGAAAAATACTGTTAGAATACATGTGATTCTCTTCCACTCTAATTGAGCTAAAAATGAAACTTCATTTGTTTTGTCTTGCTAGATGTCTAGAGTATTATGGGATTACTCATATCCTCTGATCAAATCCCTTGATTTATGTAGGATATAGCTTTTACCTGACTTCACTATCATGCAGGCATTTGGCAAATGGCTGTTGTACATACACATTACAAATTGAATGTGCAGTGTCTTCAGTGTTTTGGCTTGATTTATTATTCTGTGGCCTACCTAGTAGTTCACCATTTAAAATCTGTCACATGTGTTCTGAGACAGGAGCAAGGAAGTAGAGAGAAGAAGTAGTCAGTCACCCGATAAAGGGATGGAGGCTGCTGGTCTCTGTAATCTAGCATGAGAACACAGATAGAAGAATAATGTTGTATTTGAATCAGAGAAATTGTATTAGAGAAAACTAGGATAAAATCAAGTTCTTGCTTGTAAAGATAAGTCAAAACTGGACATGCGAACCTAGGAACTAGAGAGGATAAAACTAGTCTCTGTGAATGTAAACCAGCTCAGATTGGGATTTTTAAACAAATGTTTTGCAGTAGATAAATGGTTCCAGTTTTACCAATTTGTATGAAATAGGAATGAGCTAAAATTGCAAACATTTTAAATTAATTAATTAAATTAATAAATTAATTGACTGATATAAAATAGTGGGTGGGTTTAAAATCATATGAGTAGTTGATTTGAGGAGTCTAACTAAGTCTTAGTCTTGTAAACTGCTAAATCAAACAGTCACCTTGAAGGGTGCGAGGCATTTTCATTTTAGAGATACCAAACACTCGACTTTGGCACTCATTCTGTGTCCAGATTGCAGAACCAAAGGTTCCTGGGCTTCAAATTTCTTTACCTGTGGAAAAAGAACAACAACATTTTACAGTAGATGCAATGCAAAAATATGCATAACTTAAAATATCCATAGCTTACTGTATATTGATTTTAGCAATGTAGAAAAGCAGCTCCAAAAAAAAAATGTACCTTCTTTGGACAGGTTCCTATTCGTAAGTAGCCAGTGAGTATAGCATACTCTGATGCTTAGGTCAGGATTAGATTGATCACCAAACTTGAAGGAAAGTCAAAATTTGCTCTCAGGGCTTATTGCTAGGGACTTGATATTCTATGCCAGCATTGATGGATGAGCTACATACCATCTCCAGGAATTTGGGGGGCATTTCTAACCTAGAAATTCCTTGTTATTGCAAGAGCCTCAGGCTTTGATGACATCTTTGTCTATTTTGGTCTATGCCTGTGGCACGCTACAGTTTAGTCTCTTGACGACTGAAGTGCTCTTGTCTAATTAAAATAATTGGGCTCCATTTAGCAGTATCTGGGTGATATTTAATGGCTTATGATGCTCAGGAGATTATATTAGATGAACTCGTGATTCTATCAAGTCTTTGATATAATGGAAGTTTATGTCCGGAGAGGACTTGCACTGCTTTTTTCTTACTACTCCTCTTCTCTTCAACAAAGTACTTAGAAATATGTCTGACAGTCAGGGGACAATGTATATCATGTGACCTATCAGGAAAGACATGGGGTAAAAAATTCAGAGAGAAGGAAAAAATACCTGTTTATAGGAATCACCAGTTAATTCTGCATGTCTGGAAAACAGAACTCTGTCTTCTGATGTCATATCTCACTTACATACCAGGTAAGATTATTCTCCCTATTGACAGAAATAAACACTTTTCACATGATGGAAAAGTGTAGCCATTTTAAATCAACCTGTATTTCCTTCAGCTAATAAATTAAAAAGTCTTGGTTATAGCAGCCTGTCCCGGATCACAAGAGGTGCCTGAGCTTTCTTGCTTATACTGTTTGTATACTGACAGCAGTTTTATAATCAATGAGAAGAATACAAATGAACTTGTAAATTAGCAGAACTAGGTGTTAGTGGAAGATTTGGTATGAATAAACAGATCTATCACTGAGTTACTGGAGAGGAAACAATAATGCAATCAGAACAGCATGTGCTGGTTGAGAATGGCAGCCACTGAGGGCAGGATTCTAATTGCCTAAGAGGCTTATTTGAGCAATCTAAAAACTTTCTGTATTTGAGCAAGAAACTGAAACATTGGCTGAATGCAGGAAATCACTTATAAATGAAAAGTAAATGTGAATCAAAGTAAGCTTATTTATTGCCTTTCATATGACATTTCATATGAAGGCCTCCTGAGGCACTTTGGATTGTAGTATTACATTATTGCAAAATGCAAAAGGCGCTTAATCAATGAGAAATGATGGAGTAAAAAGATAGGACCAGAACAATAAGACTTTAGATTAGAATGAATCTATTGACTGGCATTTATAGATTAGCCAGGAAAAAAATTCAAAATTCTGAATGCTGAAGAAAAATTATTATGTGTCTGGTATAATTCTAGCCTGTAACCTGACTCACAAGTCTCATAAAGTGAGCAGCTCACCTAGATCCCAGAAAATGCATTTCTTTATACAGTTTTTTTTGTCACTTGTAGTCTTAATCTTGTTTGATGTCAGAGTAAAAAAGTGTTATAGAAATTTGGGGTTAAGTCTATTCTGTGTAAGTACAAATATAAAACCCAGTAATTTGTGTCAGTTTGGAACTTACGAGTAATGACACATGGTTTTACTAAAAGGACTACCTCCAATTAAAAATGTGTGCAAGTTTTTATGTTTCTTCATTAGGTGATCAAAGAAATAGTCGAAGAGTGCCTTTCTCAGCTACACCCTGACTCTCTGAAATACATAAAATCTCTGTTGTTCAACCATCCTCTTGGTTCATTCTTTCAAGACTACACCTTTTTTCATGTGGAGGGCATAAAATGATTACTTTTTCAGACTATGAAACTCTTTGTGATGAAAAAAGGGATGGCACAAAATGTAGAGTACAAGCATACAATAGGGAGGGACCACAGAAAAGCTAGGGGTAGTGTGCATTGACAGTTTCCTGATGAATATCTTTTCTGTGAAGACAAACAAGATATTGTCTAAAGCTTCCCAGTGCTCCTATTGGGTTTACAGTTACATAGAATTTCTTATTGGGCCTTTAAGAAAAAGGTCTTTCAGACACATTACAATTACAATTACATGTACAATTACAATTACAATCACAATAGTGTGTCTGTGGAATGAAGCTTGTCTTTTCACCAGTACAAGAGAAATGTTTATTTTTCATTGCACATGTTGCATTACTTCTATGTACTATATAGAACCCAGATTGACTGGATAATCTATAATGCATCTGTTTGGGCTACACTCCTTGAAGAGTGGGAGGAAATTGGCATTAAAAATATTTAAAGTATGGCTAAATGTAGTTCTTGTACAGAAAATGAACAGCTTTTTAAAATAATATTAAATAGAACACAGTTATTCTTGGTTCAACTTTCCTTATCACTAGTATTTCAGTAAGTTATTTAATAATAATGTCACATGCAGAACTTTATTATTTCAAAACCATTTCAAAGGGATAGCAAAGTCACCATTCCACAATCAAAGCTGATTCTGAAGTGCTGAAACAAAGCTGATTTTCAATTATCAGAGTAAAAAACAAAAAAAAAGTGTCTAAAAACTGTCTTGATTGCTGCAAGACTGCTGTCTTTTCATGTTGGATAACTCAAAACAAATAGATGATGCTTATGAAGCTTCAAACAAAAATCCACTTCTAACAAAGCTTAAGCATAAAAAACTCTCAACCTGAAAGAGAATATCTGGGAAAAGTTATAAGCTTATGAAAGTGAGTTTAGAATACAAGTTGCATCTCAACCTTAACAATGATATTAAGGTCACTAAGCTGTAATAAAGAGAGTGAAGAAAATGTTGCAAAGTAAAGGGCGGACTATGAAAATAAAATAAAATGAAAATATAATGACCAAATTAAATAAAAGACATCCCTTACACAGTAACAATATTCTGAATGAAAAGCAAGGACATAGATTTGGAGAACTCTGACTAACTGTAATTGAGTGGGAAATAATAGAAAACCAGAATGCAGTGTGTGCTCATAAACCATCATGAGAGAGAAGAAAAGGAAAACTTCTGATAAGGATAATATATCTGTGAATGGAGGCCTTGACTAGGGGCACAAAATCGTGGGGGGATAATGAAGTCTCGGTTAACTCCAATTTATCCCTTTACTTCTCGAAAATTAAATAATTCATGCCATTCAGGTTTAGGGGTTTTTTTCCAAAAGCTCTCATGTTAAATTGGCTGACAATCACTACCATGATAGCAAATTTATTCCACTGACACTTTAAAGACACAAGTGAAGAGATAAAGAGTGAAACTTAAAGGTACTGGTGGCTCACTTGTTCCACTAAATGAGGAGTAAAATAGGCTGCTAAAACTGGGTGTTGTTTCCATTAAGAAATATCAAATAGCATTAGTCTGTTTTGTACTTATCTATGTCATTTTTAGGTCAGTGAAAATGTACACGTGTAAAGTCAACTAATAACATTGATAAGTCTCTTATGTACACCTGAAATAGTTATATTTAAAAAGATTGACTTTTAGACCACCACTCTAAAGCCAGTATTTAATATTAAGTATGGTCTGTAAATAAAAAATAGGCATGGGGCATGTTCTGCAACATTATCATATATAAAGAAAGCTTGATAAGACTTTGTTTTCTGCTTACTTTTCCTTTCAAACTGAAAGTAGTGTAAATTGTATTCCCTTATTTTTTGGAGGGAACTTCTTGTATGTCTCTTAAATGTGCTTTTTGAAATTCCTTAATCTTCATGCTGAGGATGCTTATGTGAAAATCTTATTGAGCAGCACCAAATTCTGGAAAACAAAAACTAGTTGAATGTACCTGTTTGTGGCATAGTCTTTCAGTGACATTTGACCTAAATCAGAAAACTGAAATCTTAAAAACCGCCAGGAGATCAAAAATAAAATCCACAAGTTCCTGCTAGAAATGGAGGAGTAAAAGGAGTAAACAGAATAATGGGTTCAACAAGCCTTACGGTGAGGTCTGAGAAGACCTAGTGTGCGCTCTACACTCCCTCTCTTGATCTGAAGAGTGAGAAACTGCTCCTGTGTTTTGTGGGAACAGCATGGAAGGAGACAACAGGAATATTAACTTGCTTCCTGTGCTGAGAACTGTGAAGTGGTATCACACCTCTGGTTGGTTGCTTGCTTGATCCCTAGTAAGATGGAGCTAGAGAATAACAGCTAATATGTGGGAAGGTGAGGGGGTGGAGTGTTCTGCGGAGATCCCTAGCTGAGTCTAAAAATGCATATTCTATAGAAAAACTTATGTTTTCTAAAATCATTTGATGGGTACATCTGACATAAAGGAATAAAACTGTAGATGAGATAGTATGTGCCTTGGCTGGCGTATTCAGGATTATGGGAAACTACCTGCCACATTTTTGTATAAATGAATACAGAATTAGGATGCTTATAGCAACCTGATCTAATGGGTGACATCCCTGCCCATGGCAGGGGGTTCGGAACTATGTGATCTTTAACATCCCTCCCTACCCTTAACATTTTGTGGTATCATTAAATGTTTCTAGAAGTTGCAGTGCATCGGTGTGAAAGGAGCAGTGGGGCAACTACAAGTGTGTGCAGAGTGAGTGGCTTTACAAAGATGTATAAGCATCAAATGTATAAAGAACAGCCTGGCCACATGACCTTGATATTTTACATGAGTTCCTGGTCATTGGAAAATTTTTACATGAATGTATATTGATTAGATACCAAATTTTGTGTTTTCAAGTATCTACAGTAATCGTATTTTAAAATCCTTTACATTGACAGGAAGCTTCTTCTGGGCATGAAGTTATTCAGGAAAATGTTTTTCATGAAGTTATTCAGGAAATTCCTAAAGTTATTCAGGAAAGTGTTTTAGATTTGGAGATGGAAAAAAATGCAGCTGCCAAACAGTAACATTGCTCTGAGCTAGAAACTCACCATATCCTCCTATGAGAGGAGTGACAACAACTGGTAATTGGTAAGTTAAATAAATCAAAGATGAAATAAACGTAGCAATAAATGTACAATACAGTAATAGCTTTTATATGCTGCTGTGGTTCTCACCAGTGGTGTTTTCATAAAATGCATCACAAGCTTTCAGTGTTCAGGGAAACACATTAGTGGTTTTGAATTGTTTTTATTATAAGCCATGCAAATAGTGTTTGTCCCAGTGGGATGTGACATTAATTATTAGCAAAAGATCTCTTACATGATTTCAGTCAACAAAAACAAACAGTTCAATCTTTATTTTCAGAGTGTGACATATAACTATTCAAAACTGCATTAAAAAACATTTGACCCATGCAGAGTACTCCTGCTGAAGAGATGACACATGGCAGAAATAAATTGCCCTAATAACATTTGCAAATGTTTTCTGATCACAAAAATATTATCAGTGTAATTCCAATATGTTCTTCTTTGTGATGTGGCAGGAAAAAAACAGTATTTAAATTCTTTCATATGAATGACCAGTGATCAACTCCTGAAATAAAAGTTTGAGTCTTTTAGAGTAGGGGTTTTTTGGAATAAGTCCCCCAGACAAAACCAAACAGAAAACTCAATCAAACAAAACATACTTCTGTAAGTGAAGTTAGAGGAAAACAGTGACTTCTGGAAAGTAAGAATAATCACTCTTGGGTAACTGATAAGAAATCAGTTCTAAGCAGAAAAAGGAAGCTGATAATTCAGTAAAGAAATCATAAGGTCACAATGGTTAATTATCTCAGTGTAAAGGAGGATGTGGAAGAGTCAATCTTGCTTGAATGACCTTTTTTATGACCTGAAAATTAAGAAATAAGTGAATACATGATTTAAGCAGGTTGTATCATTTTGAACAGGTAGAAAAACAGAAAACACACAGGGACAGTCAGAAAGTGGAAGATGTGAAATAAAGTATTTTTAATATGAAGTCTACCAAATACTATTGAGAAAGCTTTCCACAAATACATAGGTGAAACAGTAGCATGAAAGATCAACGAAGCTGTTGGTTGGCTTCTCATTGAGAGGAATACATATCGTTAAACTGCTCCAAGAAGGCAAAAGTGTTTACTTTTTTGTTTTATCTAAATTTAAAAGGTCAAACCTGATTAGATGGTTAGCAGAACTAAAACCAGTGAAACAGAATTAAAAATGCCAGCTATAGTGGGAAAGGACAGCATAATGATGTATTCAAATCCACTTGGCCTGATGAAATTTTTCCTGTAGGAATGGCTGAAGAAAGTCCAGAATGTTCATCTTCACTTCTAAGGATATGGTTAGGGAAGATCTTGCAAAAGGCGAAAGCATTGAACTCGATGTCTAAAAATAAGAAAAATCCCTCATCTGAGACTTACAGACCAGTGGGTTTAACTTGAATTCCTGAGGGGAAATTGTAGCAAATAATTAAACTACTAGGAATAAACTAGAGGACCAAAAGAAAAAGTCTCAGGAAACGTGGAGTTAGAGTTTATCACATCAATCTAACTTTGTTATGCCAGAGTAACAGGACTTGTGGGTAGCAGAGAAGTACATGATGTTTTCTATATTGAGTCCATCAAAGCTTCTCACATTGTTTCATATAAAATTCACATAGGTGAACTAGGAAATACAAGACTAGATGATAATTTCATTAGTTGGAAAGCTGTGTGTGACTATTTATAGCATTTCACAGTCAAAGTGGAGGGTTGTTTCAAATCTGTCCTGCGGTTGTTAACTTTTAGTATTTTCTCTGATGCCTTGGTGAATGATTATAGTGTAAGGCTATTAGATTTACATAGGATATGTAGTGGGGGGACAGAAAACAATTTAGAACTCGATAACAATTCAGTAATAAATGTAAAGTTTCTATACGTAGACAAGTACAAGTAGCTGTATTCTACGAGGAAAAAATGCTTAAAGAGGCAGCAAAATGGCAAAAGATGACCTGGGAACAAAATCTCATCTTGAGTCAACAGTGTAGTTAGTAATGTAAAAAGGCAAATGGTGGAGTGAGGTATATAAACCACAGTAATTATTTGTCCTCATCCGAAACATCAGATTAAATGCACACCAGAGGGAACACAAACAAAGGCCCTGTTTTCTGATGTTATTACTCAGTTAAAGAAGGAAGATGTCCATTTAAACATGCTTCTTATCCAAGAAAATGGTCTTTTTTTCTAGCCTCTTCCCATTCCACTTGGTTTGGAAGACAAATTGGTGAGATGTGCCATCAACAAACCTTCTCCATAGCTGCTTGACTCTGCTCATTCCAATCTATAGTAGACTCTGCTCTAAAAATGCTGAGTCCCAAACAAAAGCCAGGTGAAACAGATAAAATCTAGTAAGTGCAATATTGCAGAATGCTTATATACCTTCAGTGACTGACATACATAAACCTAGGGAGAGTTCATACCCATGGAGTCTTTCTAAATACTTCTTTACAGAAAGCTAGCCCTGTCTTAGAGTGACATTTGTTCTTTCACCTCTCACATGAGTTCTCACTGCCAGAATTTGATTAGATAATATTTTTTCCTTCAAATAGCCAGTTGCTTATGAAATGGCACTGCTGATACTTCATGATAGCACAGAATAAACTAGACACCGTGTCATAAAATCACTGCGGACATTTTATGAGGAAAGAAACATTTAACTTAACCTTTAAAAAAGAAATTTATAGTTCATACATGGCACAGTTTCAGAGCTCCCAAATATTTGATCCATCTCCCAGCTCTTTGGACAGTCTGGAAATAACATAGAAAAGTCCACACTGTAACTGGTCCCATTCAGCAATTGATTTGCTTAAAAATGTTCACAGAAACTGTGTAATTTGAAGCATGGCATTGTATAGAAGGAAGAAAACTGTCCATCTGCCTGTCTTTTCTCTTAGCAAAGGTTGTTCACATTTTATGCCCCATAAATCTTGCAATTTTTTTTGTATTTCCCCTTGAATGCATATTAAAATATGGAAACAAATCACCATCACTGAGCACCAGAAACCTTTTCATGCAGGCTCGTTCTTCAGTGCTGTTTTCTCCTCTGTCCCTTGAACCAACTTATTCCTTGTAGGAGTCTGTCTCAGGTTTAAAGATGCCTAGCTGTGCTCTGGGGTGTGGGGGTGTGTATAAGTGTGTGTGGGTTTTCCATGCCTCTTTGTCCTACTTCAATTCTATAATTTGTCTTGTAGTTTCACTCTTTCACCTTACCAAATTCTATACAAACCAGATTTGAAGTAAAGCCGTCAGAGATCTTATCAAGTATGTGAAGAAGCATTTCAACCTGTTCTTCTCAAGTATTTTCTACTAATTCTGCTTTAAACCAGAAATAGACCCTCTTTTTTTTTTGCAAAATTTCATATTTATTTTAAATCTTTTGGACACAGTTAGATTCAATTAATTCTCTCCATATTTTGTTTGTAGTATATTTGTATTTGTAGTATATTGGTTCTTCAGCACTTAGCTTTTCATGTAGCATTTCTATTTCTTGTATGTAGGGAGTTCCCTTTTGCCCTAGTGTCACTTTTAGCATTGGCTACATCCGTTCTTCGGTCTCCTTTAATTGTTTGATATTCATAGTAGTTCCAAGTTCTTAATAATGCTAGGACCTCCTGGCATGTTACACAGTTTTGATTTAGTTGAGCAGCATCTTTTCTAGAGCGTGATTAACTGTTCAAATATGTTCATATATGGCCTTTTTTTTGATCTGATCTCTCACCACTTGTCTTGGAAAGCTTTCTTCCTTTGTACTCTTTTAAAATTGAAAACATCATATAGTGAAGAAAAATGAGAACAGACAGTGAAAAACCAAAGATTCATCTTTCTAACTCACTTTTTGATTTAAAGCTAATTGTTTTTCTTAAAGCAACAAGGGCTACCCTTTCTGACCATGATAGGTAGAGTCAGATCAAGCGGGTAGGTTATCTCGTTCAGTTGTACTATCGTGTAGCACAGTTTAACGTCATGTCTTTAGAACTTGCACTCAGTTGTTTAGCATTTGATCGTGGATCAAGGAATTGAAAATAGTGACCAATTAAGTTCACAGTCAATAAGATTAAAAGATATGGCTGGAATAACTTAGCATGTTAACATTCTGTTTTTTACTCATACAAGCAAGCTCTGTAAACAGCTACAGAGATAAGAGTGACACTAGATCCTTCCAGTAAAATATTCTTACTGAAATTTACAATTCCTGATTTTCATTATTAAAAATATTCTGTAAATTTTGATTAAAAATATTCTGAATTATTTCAGTTTTCAATGTGGGCCTGTCAGCAAAGGAAATCGGAAGATTTTTCTTCTGATGTCTTGACTTGCTCCACCACATGTCCTGTGTAGGCCTAAGGGTTGGACTTGATGATCCTTGTGGGTCCCTTCCAACTCAGCATATTATGTGATATCTAGAGTGAGTACCAATTTGATTTATTTTTTCAGAGGGCTGTTTCTTTCCATATACTTTGAAGCAATGGGGAAAAAAACCTGGCAGTATCAGCAGCATAGAGAACTGTGTGTTGTTTTCTGTCATATATAGTGTCAGTTTGAATGTGAAGATTAGTCAAGGTTGAGGAAAGTGGTAGTTGCTGCTTATCCTAGAATGTTTTAACAAGCAACTGATTAGCTTTCTTACACAAAAAGACAATTTCAAGAAGGGCTGAGCAGAGCTCAGAGGATATAAAGCAAATGTCTAGACATTTCCCTACCAAGAAGGAAGTTGTTAAGTTTTATGGCATAATTTCACAGGTGGTTAACTTTCTGGCTTCTAATATTTGGACAGGGGATTTTTTATTATTATTACTCTTACATTCTTAGTAATGCTTTGGGGCTTGAGAGGGTCTTCCAAACAATCACTACTTCCACAGACCTGTATTCCTCACTTTACCCAACATCAATTTTAAGTTATAGAGCCCTGAATGACACTGTCTGACTAACACATTGACACATGGGAGACCAGGAAGCAACTTCCAGCAGCCGAGCTACCAGTAGAGTCAGGGAATCACATTTTTTGTGCATTGCAGTCAATTATGTACATCCCCTTTCTTCTAAAGTGATGCCACATCTCTCTTGCATCCTACACCGGCCATGCAACAGGCTTGCAGTGTATAAAGCAAGCAGAACATCCAGCCTTCTATTTCCTTGTTATTTTGAATTAGAAAATTGTGAGGACAATTGAGAATTGTAGTCAGAAAGACCGCCCTATACAATTACACTCCTGACCAAAGTGTTTGGCCCTCCACTGCAGCTGCTGGTTTTGTCACAGTAGTAGTTATCCAGACATCATATAGTTGCTTCTGGAACTGGCAAGCTGCAAATCAACCAATGCTACTGTTTCTGTTCGTGCTGTCTGCATGTGGTGTGCAGATGCACCAGTCACAGGAGGAACCTTTGAGCAGGTTCCCTGAAGACATAGGACAAAACTTACCATCAGCACTTCTATGAAACCCCATGCTCACTGAGAAAATTTGAAGTGATATATTTAGTGTTGAACATGTCTTTCTTGGGAAGCAAATCTCCGTGTAATGTCTTCCTGATACTGATTAGGCATCTGGACACATGATGTAACTATAGACTTGCACCAAGGGGCACACACTGCCACGCCCAGGTGAACGTCCTGAGAACATCAGGCCTGCACTGCTGATGGAAATGTTTTCAATAACAGTGTACTTGTGATAGATAGTTGATCAAGAAATACTTTTTCTTAAGCATCCTTGATCAAGATATCCAGATAAGGGGTCCTAACTTTATCATAGAGGAAACACCTCTTTTTTCCAGTTAAGAAACCCATTTGCTCACTCCTGTTCTTTCATAGCCACCCTTTAGTCTCTTCCAAGAGCCCAGAGTTTCCAACTTCCTTCAGAAACTGCTTTTCAAGGTAGTCTATCTGAAATGCCACTTAATTCCTCAGACTTTGAGGAAGTTTTCTTCCTAAGGAGACAGTCCAATTTGGAAAAAGTCTTATTATTCCCTTCATCTGATGATTCCACTATTTATCCTTCTCT
>VXAY01005889.1:436517-446639 GCA_013399855.1 Oxyruncus cristatus | reverse complement strand
TGGTTGGTTGGGGGTTTTTTTGTTGTTCTTTGTTAAGGCTTTTTGATAATTCATTTGATTTTTAAGAGTTTAAATGCTGCTCTTTTTAGAAGTGCCCACTCATTATGAACATACTGTATGGTATTAATAATCTCAGTATCTCAAATGTATCCCCTGTCCCCTCTTTCTCTCTTAGCTCTTTCTTATTGTTCTTTTCTTTCCAATATCCTTTATAGCAATAGGTAGTGTGGGCTATGTTTAAACTGTGAACCAGACATAAGCAGATGTGCAGAACAAGATAATTCAGTGTCTGAGGTGTGTGGTATTTCCTTATGTAAGCCTTTATTGTTGAAAGCCAATAACAGTTACCACGATAAATGTAGTAATGTATGTACATTTTGTCCTCATTCATTGTCATATGTAAATTCTTACTGAAATAACAGTAAAATGCTTTCCTGAAAATGTTGACTTTTGAGCAGTGAATCTCATCACTGGCCACACTTAGCACACTGCCTGTGTCCAGATCGTTAAAGGGTACCTATTTGTTAAACCTGATTTGAGAACCTGTAATTTGAAGCTCTGGTAGAGACCTGATAAATTCTCAGTCTGTAAGTAAATACAAATTAGTATTTGATTGAATATTAGAGAATTTTCATAGTGCCATTTAGGGGGTGTGTGTGTCTGTGTGTGTGTGTGCGAGAAAAAGAGAAGGAATTAAAAAATTCTCACCTGTACTGCAGCTGAAAGCTCACAGTGAGATGAAGTCCATTTCATGATAAAAATGAATGCCACTGCAGAAGCTGTCTCTACAAAACTGAGATATTGTTTTCTCAGTCTAACATTTCTCCTGCCAGTTGGCAGATTTTTTTTCAGAAAGCAACCCATCTGCTGCTTGAACCACACAGTAACTTTGCAACTCACTGCTTGCACTGTTGTTTCTCCTCTTGCCCTGTGATCAAAAGGTATTTGTGGTTCAGTGACATTGCAGCTAAGCAATAAAGTCAGAGTATTTTAAGGAAACACAATCCAGGAAATTATTGCATATATTTATTTTCAAAGCAGGATGTGTGGCAATTGATGACAGTAGTAGACAACAGAGGTTGCAGGGACTCCTGGAAATTAGTGTTCCCCCCAAAAATGTTCCCTGTTAGCACAGCTTATCCTTTGTTCTCACTTCTGTGAAAATTTTAAAGGAATGGTTAACAAAATATTCATTACTTTACCATGAAAACTGGATCACTGAAACTAAAAAGACTGAGATTACTAAGATTGCTTTGGAGATTATTGAGATTATTTTCCGTTTGAGATAGATTATATTCTTTTTTTGTGATAATATTTCTCAGCATGGGATATTATAAAGCAATGGATGATTTTCGCTGTCTCTCAGTCCTTGCTGGTAAATGTATTTCTGTTTGCATAAGAACAAAGGAATAAACTTTAGTTTAAATACTACTGAATTGAAAACACAATAGACTCAACTCTATCCTTTGTAGGACCTTTGAGTAAAGGTGGTCACTTTGCGTGAGAGAAATCTAATCAATGGAACTCAGTATTTGTATCACAGAGGACAGGGTTGGGTCCTCTTTCTAAAGTCTATTCTTACTCCTTTCCTCTGATTGGTAAAGGGAACACATCAATAACTGATCTTTTGGTTCAGCCATCTAATGAAAGAGACTTCAAGTCACCAAAGGAAAGCAACATAATATTATATAAAAAAGGTACATTTGGCCCAAACCTGTATTTCACTTCTGCAGCAAGAAATATTTCAGTTACAAACAAAGCAACTGAAATTCTGGTCTAGATTTAAGTCAAATCAACAAAGGAGGAAAATGAACTTCAGCTTCCTTTCTCTCCAGGACCTAAGAATCACTGTTCCCATGTTGTTCACTTCATGGTCTTTGAAGTACTTTCAGGGAGAGTTATCATGCAGTGGTGGTCAGTGCATTTCCTCTGAGAGACTAGGGTTCAAGACTCCTCAAGCAGAAAAGGGAACTGCTGTCTCTTTGTCATCTGCTCCTGTGCTTGCTTGATTTTTGTGAATGTACCCTGAAAAAGGAGAATCCACACAGCTTATGTGCCTAACCCATGCCAAACTCATAAATAGCATTGGCTGGGCTGAATCAAATTTTCTAGGGAATATAACTCATACGTCCTAAATTTGCTCTCCCTATTTAGCATGTGGAAAAGGATTTTGGATCCTTTGGAAAGGATTCTGGACATTACAAAGTAAAATCGAATGGCAAAAGTATTTATTTCGTAGTTTCAGCAGGCTCCAACACCCCAAACCAAACCAACCAACCAACCAACTAACCAGCCAAACGGAAAACACAAAAACCAAAACAAAAGCAAAACACCACAAATAAAAAACCTTTCAGACAGTTCCATCTATCCAGTAAATATCCCAAAGGTGTCTAAGGAATTTAAAAGAGGAGCAAATGAGGGAGACCATGCTGGATTTGTTAAAACAGACAGATGGCTTGAACAGAAAGATAGCTTATTCTCTCCCTCAACTGTAATGTTCTCAGCAAGTGTCTCTGTTGAAAGGATAAGCATGAGAAGAGATAATAGGATCTTAAGATAACTAGGAGCATATCAAAAAAGGCAGTCTGGCACAGAGTTATCAAAAAGAATTATCCTGGTATTATTGGAAGGCCCTCCACATGCTGGGAACTACAGCCCATGCTTTTTTCTTTGGAAGAAGTATTTATCACATTGTTGCATAAAATCTATCAGGAAATAAAACCTGTTTGGTTCATGTTGGTCAACTGCTTGGGGACTATTCTAAATATTTTTGGAGAAATTTGGCACAAGTGTTAAACACCCACTTTGGTGAAGCATATGGTTTGGTAAAATAGGTTTGTTTAACTGACTTTTAAGATTGTTGGATTAAAGAGATGATAACATCAGCCTTTTTCTTTTCCCTCTGAATTCACCAGAAACCTACCAAAAGGAAAGCAAAGAATATTATGTGGTGAAGTATAGAGTAAAAGACCATTTAAAATCACATACCCTTGGGAAAGACTAAGTGTCACTGAGACATTAAGAACTAAGAAATCTAGTAATTTTTTAATCCATCTTGGGGACTGTGGAGAAAGCCATATGTTGGCAATTATTTAGTTTTCAGAATCCCAAACAGTCATGCAGTAGACTTCCATGTCACTCTTTTACTAAGTAGGAATTTTTAAAAGTTGCTATGATTTAATAAAGAAAAGCATAGCTCAAGCTAGTAAAAATCAGTTGTAGACTGTCGGTGTTACTGAACAGATGGAATAGATTAGTTCCCTGATGTTCAGTGAGAGGGCTGTGGTACACAAGAACGTTGGCAGTTACTATAGCTGGTCTGCAGGCTCAGAAGAAATGCCATTCTAGCGCTTGCCCCTGGAAATTGAGGATACACAGGACATTTTGAGGGCTGCTGGTCATCTGTGACTTCAAAGGTTTGAGACCCAATGTTTTTCAGATGTTTTTACATACTAATAGTTTTAGAGTTTACATGGGATTGAAGTGACATAAACAGGTTAGGCTGTCTTCAAAGGGATAATTATATTCCCAAGAGTTAGACTATGGTAGCATTATTTACTGTGATGACAGCTTGCATCATCCTTTTACTTATGATTGTTAAATGTGTGGCAGATTTTGTGTTGGTTCAGTGGCTGCTACATCATGTACCTGTTTGTGAATGGTGTTCCTTGACTTTACTACCGTAAATAATTTATGTTACCAGTAACATACAATAACAGGAACTGTATTGACTCTAGTCTGTTTCTGTTACAGAATGCTATTTAGTGTGTGGCCAAAACTCTCTCTTCACTAGAATTGCTAAGATTTTTCTAATTTTAGATTGTCCTTAACACTGTTGTATATCTGACCACGATTAGAAAATGAAAAATGTCAAATGCTCCTGAAAAACGTCAAATGTTCAAAGAAAAAATAAAAAAATCACTCCTCAATTTTTAATCAGTAGTTATTCCTATTTATTTCATTAGGAATTCACTTCTGTTAAAAATATGGGTAAGTACTTGAAGGTTTTGGTACTATTACATTTCTCTTCATTGATATTTCAAAATGGTGAAGGTAACTGAATATCACCATTTCTTATGCTTCGTGAGCAGAGACAATTAACCTGACTGCAGTGTATAATAACTGTTCAGCAGTCTAGAAATAGAAAAAAGCAACAAAGTCATTGGGTTGCTCTTTTCTAAATCTCATGCAGGGCAACAAATTGAACCCTGTGCATTTGAACAAGAATAACCATTATTAGAGAATAAATTTAGTAATATCCTGAGGTGCTACTAATGTTGAAATAAAGATCTCTCAATCTGTTGGTGAGTTAATAAATCAGAACATTACACTTTAGTAGTCAGGGAATTAAAACCCAATTTGAGAGCTAAACAGTTAAATACTTATTTTTCTGAAGTCTGTCTTACACCACTAAAATGTAATACTAAAAATTGTTAGGTCTTCCAAATTGCAGAGCAGTGTTTGTTTAATGAACCTGGCAATTTTTACTTGTTATTTGAAGAGTGCTGTCTGGTTGGCATGGTTTGTGCTGTACAGCATTAACTGTTGATGTTCTTGGTCTTGCAGTTTTCTTCCTACCCCAGCCACTTTGTTGCATTTGAAAAAAATATCCACATCAAAATCAGAAACAGGATGAGCTGGGAGCACAGCCCCCAGAATTATAGAGTCCCTGAATTATATGGTGCCTGCATCAGCTTTTCCCAAGGCTACATTTCAGCAGGGTCTCATAAGAAGCTTTTTAACTATTTGAGGTTGTTAGTTGTAACTTCTAATCAGCCTCACTTATAGGATGTAGCTGAACGCATGCTCGTTCACATAGTATGGTGATAATTCTCTTCCTAATTCAGATAAAACAGTGTGATAAAGCAAACATTAGGTTCTACTGGCCTAATTTGTGGTTCAATGAATATACATAATCTAAATAGAGATCTCCTATCACAAATAGCATCAGACTGTCTGATTTCATTAAAAAAAGGTTATAAAGCACTTATGGGTCAAAAAAAAACCCAAACCAAAGCCATTCTGATAAAAAGCATAAGGGATGGAGCGATAAATTATTTTTATATAGTTCATCTGGTCAGCGTTTACATGAATACAAATATGTGTCTCATTGGTGAAGCTTTAGTTTTACTGCACATACTTGGAACTGAACTGAGTTTAGACAGAGTGGTTTAGCGGATGACTGAATGTCATCTGGCCTCTGTCACTGTGGAGGTGTTGGAGTAGCATAGTCGTAATTCCAGCACGCAACTCTATACTTCTTGCATTGGAATTGCCACAATTTAACTGCTGCCTCTAGCACCAATACCATGGAAAAGTTAGAATCCTCGTCTCAGAGCTGAAACTTCAGAAATGGCGTTAAGAAAGGAAGCGATGACCAGAAGATGTGGAGTGAGGGGAAGGAAGTGAGAGGATTACAGTAACATGTTATTCCAATTATCTAGGTTAATTTGGTTTCTGCTTAGTTAACTCCTTTTCTTTCAAGACTTACATTGTGCAGGGTAGGTTTCCTGGGGGATTTACTCTGGCAAATGTTCTAACTGTCATACCAGATACAGAAATATTTTAGGAGATCAATTTTTTATTAGCTAAGAACCAGATCCTCAATTTTTCACCACTTTGCAGTATTTGAGCAACGTAAAACAACTGGGAAATGCCCTGAGGAGGACCTTTGACATGCTTCTGCATTTTGGTTGATTCCTGCTTATATAATGGTCCCTGGTTATCGTGGTTCATTTTGAGCCAGGTCAACCCTATTTAGCTCCTATGATACTCAGAAAATTCAAGAGAGTGGTTTTCAAAGGTTTTCTTCATTCTAATGTAAGAAATTTATTTCAAAGACCAATAAATGTTTCACAAAAGCTGCTTGATGAATAGAGTGGGATAGCAGGAAAGAACTCAAAAAAGGAGAGTAGATATCTCTGTCTATCTATAAAGATAGATACTATCCATTCCCAAGATAATAACTGATGCTATCTATAAAAAGCATTATCTATAACTGTCTTTCTTTCAATATTTAATTTAGAGATCATAATTGAATCTGCAGTATACATTGTAAAATATACAGACTTGACAAGCAGGGTGAGCTAACAATGCTATTGGATCCTTGATTGGGAATTTCAGAGATTTTGCTGTTTTAACTACTTCGCTGTATTTGCTGCTTCTTATTCACACAATGCAGAAATATTGTGTATAGAACTTAGCAAGTTGCAAAGTCACAGCTATTAGCATATCAGATAAATAAATTAAAGTGCATGGAATAAAAAAACCCCTCTGAATATAGAAGAATATACAGAAATAGTGTAATAATAATAATCAGGGATCAGAAGAAAAAATCTCCATAATGGTTTCCTCCCTCTCAGGAGAGGCAAAAATGAGGAGTAATAAATTTTAGCCTTTAATGTAACATCATTCAGAGACAAATCAGCCATAGGAATGGCTGTCACAGTCAGAGTACTTTAAACCATGATAAAAGAATAGTAAATTGCTAATGTTACTGTATTCCAGGGGAGTTGCCTGTGGTTTCTAAGGTAAGAAGATTAATGAAACTCCAACTGCTAATGGCTAAGAGTAGGTATTCGACCTCAGTGCAATCTAAGTCAATCAGAAGCTTGCAGAGAGTATCCTTAGGCTATTTTTCCATTGTTAGATGACCTGTCTCTGTGTACTAATAAAGCATTACTCTTTCAGGTTGGCAGCCTGGTACAAGTATACAGAGAATGCTTGAAAGGCTGTCTTAAAGAAACCCTTTGTAAAGCTCATAACAAGAAAGGAGGATCTTGTTAAAGAGACAGTCACAACCTGCAGTGCCACTGATATTCTGGACAGTGCTATAGTTCATGGAATAGAACCCCCTATAATTTAGAGAGATCCATGTGTCTGTGTTAGATACCCATTGAACTAACTTTTTACTTCATCTTTTAGAACCACATCTCTCCTTCAGCTGGAGCACACTGTGTGATGACACAGTTAATTGTAAAATCAAGATAATTAAATCACTAAGTCACTCTAAACTTGCTTAAATTTCCCTAAATATTTGGTTATTGCAGTTGTCACCCTCTGCACACAGTGGTACAGCTGCCTTAGAGCAGAGAGGGATAAACTAGCATACATTCTGTCTTCTGAAAGTTGTCACAACCCAGTTCTACTTTCTGTAGAAAAAATATTCTCTGCTTCTAAAAGACTAAATGAAAAGAAATTTCAGCAATGAGAACTTGCACTTCTTAATGCTTTAATTATTTGTATGTGAGAAACCCTTTTATAAAACTTTCTGAGATCTGTTTTTTCATGTTTTATGAACTTAATCAGATTCCCATTTTATGTGGTCAGGAAAAGAACAGGTTTATTGAGTGCCCTTTAAAAAAGTAAAATTGCTTTTTGGCTTGCAGGAGGTCCTGCAAGCAATTAACTTAAATCAACAAGAAGTGTCAGGAGTCCGGGGGAAATTATGCAACTATGTTTCTCAAGATTTAGTGATAATTGTCTACTCATCATGCAGTTATTCTGGATATGACTTAGTACAGTCTTCAGAAGTTAATTTACTCTTAATTATAAAGTTAGCATTATGCTACTGAATAGCCTAAAAGAATGTTGTCTGCTTTGACGATGGCATTTTATTAATGACTGATCAGGTACTTCTATCGACAACCTGATTTTTGAATCATTAGGCTACAGGTAAATCATGTTCTCAAGCTTTTCAGACAGATTTTTGTTTAACTCAAAACTAATTAGGTGGCTCCTGGTGCTAATGCATCTGACAAACTTTACTATTATTAGATTCCAAGTTAGTAACGCTTTTGGCAGCCCTGAATAAAATCAAAAAATTATTCAAAACCCTTTGAAAATTCAAAAGTGGAACACTCTGCTTGTTACACTCACACTAGTGCTTATTCTATTATCTATTAAAGGCCTGAGCTTACAAGCAGCCTGAGCTCTTTGGCAATCTGCCTTTTTCAAGCCTCTTGGCCTGTCCTGTAGTCATTTTAGGCACTGAAATTTAATTAATTTGAATAATCTGGTTTTTGTCCACACCAAGATTTTCAGGCCCGGGTATAAAAAGTAGGCATAATGTCCTGCGCTTTTAAAAGGTAAATTAACAATAAAGCTCCTTACACTGTGGATAATATCTGAAATAACAGTTTGCAAAAATGGCACCGTGGGACTCCGTGCTTTGTGCTGCATTAAGCTTACTTAAGCAAGGAACTGCCTTTATATTTTCTGTCTGTAAGATGCCTAGGAGAATGCAAGCCCGACCGCTCACTCTTACTGTTCATCCCACTGCCATACAACTGATTCTTATCCATGAAGCAAACACTTTGAACTGAAGAATCTCTGTGTGTTACTAACTCAACCAGGACTCAAAACATCAACATGAACGTGCTATTCTTGGGCCATTCATTGTGATGGACTTTCCCTTGAAAAGACCACGCAGCTCCCTCATGCAAACCTTTCCTTCAAATGCCATCCAATGATGTAGTTGGTAGGAAGTCAGTGAACATTTTTGTTTATGATGCACCAGGAGAATTAGAAACAGGATCGCTTCAGCTGTTATCCATTATATAGCTATTATCACCAGTAGCTATGTTGTCTCCTAAAACTCTGACAGCAGTAAGCAGCTTTGTTACTTTTTTCATTGGAGGCGGTCAGTATGACTGAACATCCACGGAGAGGGTTTCAGTTCAATGAGGTGGCTCTGTCTTAGAGATTCACTCTTAGGACAAACAGAGAATGAGGAGTTAAATGATTTATTCATCCAATATACAAACCCAAAACAAAATGTAAAAAATAGAACTGGTTTATACAAAGAACACATTGCTGAGAACTAGCATGGAATGCCATTAAAATAGCCACTTGGCCTAAATTTTAACACAGAACGAAAAGGAGCTTGTTTCCACTTCTATTACCATCCAAACTTGACTTACTATTTTGGAGCCTTAACTGGACATCTTTTTAATGATCCTCACATTCTAATGTGGAGAATCAAAAGTAAGTTATTTAGGGAGTAATATTAATGGACTTTTAGAGCCCACATTTTGAAAGAGTAAAGGTTGGTTATATGTTCCTGCCCTTGGTATAAAGAGTTGCTTTAAAAGTATTTCTGTGTTAAATGATTTACTGGCATTTCCACTTAAAAAAAAAAAAGGCTTTTATCAGACCACTTTTTTTCTCTTTTGCAGCTAAACTTCTCTGACATATTTATAGCCCAGAAAATGAATTGCTATTTGGTAGTAAAATTACAGGAATTCTGTGAGTTGCTTACAGCCTGTGTGTGTCTGTGGGTGAAAGTACACTTATCCATACTTTTTTTTCAGGAACATGGACAGAGGTGTGGGATAAGCAGAATCACGGGCTAGAAATAAATTCTGTCAACCCCCAACCAACTAGGGGAAAAAACATGAGGAAGCATGCATATATATTAATTTTCTGGAAAATTTGCTCCCCAGAAATGCTGTAGGAAAAGATTATTGAGATATGCTTACACAGAATTCTGATGTTATATGACTGTGTGTGAAGATTAATACTGCTATCACCAGGAGCACATGAAAGGGAAGTTAGGTGAACAGTAGAAAATGGAATGTCATCAAATGCATCTTTTTATACAATAACAAAGAATCTGTTCTTTGGTCTTTGATCCTTTAAAAAGAGGCTGCTCCTTTTTGTTGCTAAAGAATAAGAAAACAAACTGCTCTTCTGTTAAAGATAAACTGAAGAAAGTAAAAAAAAAATGTGATTCTTATGGATAATAATGCAAAAGATAACAAAATCCTGTTAAAGCAATAAGAGTGAGTTTTAAGTGGCTTCTAAATATATTGAGAGCCAGTAAAGCAGATATAAACGGAGAAAACAAAATAAATACATGACTGAAATTGTAATTACCATAAAAGAAGAAAACTAATTAAGTTGTGAAACAGGTACCCTTTTTATAAGGCAGTTTTCTCATTGGAAGAAATAGTAAAATTAGGTAAAATTACCTAGTATTTTTCACTAGTCTGTCACTAGAGACATACTAAATTAAAAGGACTGGAAGGGATACTAAGCACGTTTGCAGATGATACAAAACTGGGAGGAGCTGTTGACTCCCTCAAAGGCAAGGAGGCCCTGCAGAGAGACCTGGACAAATTA
>VXAY01005889.1:423133-435522 GCA_013399855.1 Oxyruncus cristatus | reverse complement strand
CCCAGAGGGTGGTTGGGCACTGGAACAGGCTCCCCAGGGCACTGTTCACAGCACCAAGCCCGACAGAGTTCAAGAAGCATTTGGATGATACTCTGGGGCCCGTGATGTGGCTCTTGGAGATGTTCTGTGCAGGGCTAAGGGTTGGTGATCACTTGGTGATCCTTGTGGATCCCTTCCAACTCAGCATATTCTGTACTTCTGTAATTCTGAAATGTTGTTATAGGGACAAATTCAGGGCATACCATTTGAATTAAAACCATTAAAGAAAAGTGTCTTTTGATTATAATATAAATATACTATTGAGACATATGGTATTTATATTAGTCTTCTACATACTGGAAAGGAATACCCGGACTTCCTTATTATGAAATTATCTACTGATAGTGATATTTTCATGGATTCTCTGCTTTCAGGGAAGGGAAAAAATGAAGGGAAGGATACAAGTCATGGTGTAATCTGAGTTGCTGATTTCTAACAAATCATGATATATGGTATAGAGGTGAGGTTTTAATTAGTAGAGTATGCTTTTGACATTGTTGATGTCAGTGAACAAAAGTAGATACTGGCATCTTTCATGCTCCTTTAGAAGCGATCTTGTAATAAATAACAGTCAATAAGGAGTGGAATTGGAACCAAATGTACTTTATTTAGGAGTGAGTTTTTCATTTGTTTTTCATAGTAGAGTAATGCTGTCTCATTACTGGAACTTGTATTTCTTTCTATGTAAATTACAAGTGAATCCTAGTTCCGTTTTAAATATCTTCTTTAAAGGCTATTGTCTGTTAAAATTTGTTTCTCCCTAACAAGCTAGTTGCAACCATTGTAATCACTGTCAACAGATGGCTATGGAAAGCATGAGTCATGCACAAAATAGTAGTCTGTCCTATGTCATCATGCTAATGCTTTGACCTGAAGACCATCTCTAGGATGAGAAAGTTAGCTGAGTCACGAATCTCTTCTCTTTTTTCTTGGTCTCTCTACTGTGAGCTAAAGTTGGTACTTGCAATATGAACCCTTGTCCTCTGGAAACTTATTCAGGGTAGCAGTTCATTCCATGTGACCTCCTGAGCAAAAATCATGTAATGGTTTGGGTAGAGCTGAACCAAAGACCTAATGATGAGAGGATGGTTCCTTGAATCATCTAGGTTAAACACCTCTAGGCCACAGATTTCTGTAATTCAAATTGTATTTTGTTGCAAAACATAGGACAAAAGAAGTGGGTTTGTATTTTTTCCTAGCAATTTCTGTTTGCAGCCTGTAGGATGTCATTTCTCCATATTTAGGCAGCGTATAGAAAATATCATTGCTTTTTTGATGGATTATTAGTAGCCCCTTCTAAATAAGTAGTGTTTTTCTTATTCCGTGTTTACTTAATGTTTGGTGGTTAATCCATCAGTGATATTGGATTTAGCAACCTGGCATGATATTAGACCATGTTATCTCAGTGCTTAAGAGAAGGCTCTTCTAGAACATTATTTCAACTTCCTTGCTTGTGGGAATAGTAACGTGTATGAATGCAAGTAATGGGAGTTTGCAGCCTAAGCAATTCTTTCATAGTCTTTCATTGGTGGGAGGGAGCATGAACTGTGAATGTGTTTTGCCATCAGTAGCTGGCCAGAAGTTTGCAAATTTTCCTTTCATATGTGGAACTGATATGATTGTGCCTGATACTCTTACTTGAATATACCTGATATTCTTATTTGAGATGCATGAAGGTCTGTAAGCGGAGGTGTCTAGACACGTCTGTGTACTCGGCATTCAAATGCTCATGAAGCAGAAGACACTTAGAACCTTAGACTACAATCTTTGAGGGGAAAATTTCCTAAAAATGCTGTTTGGTGTGTTCTTACATGACTGTATTGTTGTGTTTCCATTTAATTCAACTCGAGTTTAGTAGGAGCTTTGTAAAATGATCTATAAGGATTGCATTGAAATGCATTTTACTAATGAAACCCCTGCCCCACTGCTGTCAGTGGCAAAATTCTCAGGTTGAGCGGGGTCAAGATTTTGTTCCTCATTTCATGCGGGACTGGAAAGTGTTTGAAAGAGCAGCTGAGACTCCAAGACAAAAATCCAGACTTCCAGCTCACATTCTTCATGTGGCAGCATTAAGATTCAATCTGAAGTAATTCGTATTTGCAGATTCTGTAATCAAGTTTCTGTATGTAAAGAAAAATGAAGGTTATTCTGCAGACTGTAACACATAAAATTTGAGGTCTGTATCTCTTCAAAACATGCAGAGGAGCATTCCCTATTTGAATGCTTTATAGTTCGCAGTCCTGTCAGTATTGGCTTTGTCTGCATTAGCAAATGGAGTGGCAATAGGGGATCTGCAAAGTGAAATAGTTGGTGCCAGAGACACAGTGACCACACTATTAGCATTGTAGAAGTTCTGCCTCAGGTTAGTTCTAAACTATCCTATAGATGTAATGTCCGCTAACAGCATATGGTAGTTTTTAAGCTCTTGGGGTACATTTTTCAGTTCAGTTTAATAAGAAAATCAAAATGTGGACCAAAGCATGGGAGGTGAAGGTGGCTAGGAGTTCTGCTTCAGAAGTGCATTTTAGCTCCAAACTACAGTGTTCATGTTGATGCATCCTGGCCCTTTTTTCCCCTCCATATGACGTGTTTATATTCTTTTGTAGATTCAGATTTGTCTGTGGCATCATTTCTACAAAAACTTCAAGACTTTAGTTTTAAAAAGTCATTTGCATGTCTGTTTATTCATTGTCAAACTGCAGCGTATACTAAAGCTGAGCTTTCATCTGTGCAAAGAACTCTTGCTCATGGAGTCATTGATCTGTAAATGCACTGCAAAATGTTTTGAATGATCTAGTATTGTTTATATAACTTACTCGAAATATTTACACCAAACTGTGATATGCAAAAAGAATCCTGCAACAAGGATTCATCAAGCCTGGTAATTTGCACACCATAAAACAGGCAGACAGTGATTACAATAATAGGACAACTTGAATAAGTGAAAGCTTCCAATTCATGATTGCAAAGTATTTCTCCTTTTCCCTGAAAAGTTGGCTCTTCTAGTCAAAGCAGTAGTTTTTAGCAGTCATAAGCAGTGAGGAATTACACAAGGATGAAATGATCTTGAAAAATTTCTTGGCTCTATCAAGTAAACACACTTCTTTCAGCATTAGGCATTCAAGACATCCTATTTTGTTTAAATTCCCTAAGAACCTTCTGCAGCTCCCCAGAGGATTAATGAAGTATGATATTTTCCCCCTTGCCTGTACCTCAGCCTACAGAAAATGTTTTTGACCATTAATTACCACATTATGGTGCAAGGGTGACAACAGGCATTAATTTCTTCTATGGGATCTTTGAAGAACACAAGAATTCTTGGAAGAGTTTAATTTTGCTAGCTGAACCATAAAGAGTTCATTCAGCAATTTCTTCAGATTTTCCTGGAAAATTTGATTTTGGTCATGAATCAATTCAGTTTAATTTTATAGTTTCTTTGATAAGCAAGGTAAAGTTTAAAATTTTATTTTCAAAAAAGTATTGAATGCCATATTACTGAAAAAAAAAAAGAAAAAAATCCACTGTCCTTGCACATATTTATATTTTATCTACTTTGTCAATATTCCCTTTATTTACATATTATTATTAATCATAGGAACATGCACAAAGCTAGACATGAAAGACCTGCTACAAGTAGCGAGGTCAACTGGGAAAGCAGTCGTGTGATCACTGTGCAACTTCCCCATTCACATAAACAGCAGAGCGCAGTGCTGGCCCTGGAGCNCATGAAAGACCTGCTACAAGTAGCGAGGTCAACTGGGAAAGCAGTCGTGTGATCACTGTGCAACTTCCCCATTCACATGAACAGCAGAGCACAGTGCTGGCCCTGGAGCTGGATTGTTGGAAAGGGAGTAAAAAGTCATGAAAGGAGAAAAGTGGTCAGCTAAAATGTATAAACCTTTTGAGGACATAGGTTGTACACTACAAAGGTACTTTTTAACAGCTGTTTCACTCTATTAACTAAAAAATCTGGAAAATACCCCTCCAACAAAACAGTTTTTGTGAGAGTTCTTGTTCCTTGCCCTAGATCTCTGGGGGATACCACCATTCCTCCACTGACATTCCAAGAGAGCAAGAACTACTTCTTTTAAGGTAGTGCAGGAGCAATAGGTGCAATTTCTGTGTCATATCCTGTAGCTATATAATAAATTTGGCAGCATAGCAAAGATTCCTTGCATGGTGTTTCTTTTTAAAAAGCTCAGTTGGAAAAACAAAAAATACTACCTTATATCAGTAGAATGTAGAGACAAAAGAAATACTATATTATTTTCTGCTCAATTTGGTAAACTAGTAGTATCCAACACTACTGCAGTACTCAAGGGAGGATATTACAAACAATATTCATCTGAAGTCTATAGTAGGTTATTGCAGTTTAACAAATATGAGCTCTGCTTGATTTCAAGGATTCTCCATTTTCCTTCTATCCAATTTAATGTAGAGTTCTCAGCATTATTATCATAAAAGTGGTCTGTAGGGAGTAGGAATGAAGCCTGACAGATGGATTTAAAATGAAAGGAGAACCTTGATAGGATTTTGTGACTACAGAAGAATTTAATAAATAGGAGAATGATGATTCACTGATGTAGTGAAAGTTACTGAATAATAAGATTAACTTGAAGAGTTCTGAAAGACAGGCTGCAGCTTCTGCTGATAGACTGATTTCCTGCTGTTATTTCTGCTCATACTTCATGGTTTCATTTGCATCCAAACATGAAGCTTTTATACCCTGTTTTTAAAATTTTGAATTCAGGAATATAAGATTTTTAAAACATTCGAGTTTTGAAATATCTTCCATTCTGTTATCTTGAGCCTTGGTAGGAAGTCTGCGTAAGTTTTTGAATAATCAAGATATAAATTTCAACTTCATCAAGCTCTGTGGGATAATTGGTAGAGATGGGAATTTAGGCAGTCTTTATGCATGCACTGCTATGAAGGTGTTATTTGTCAAGTGTTTCAGTTGCTTAAAAATAATGAAGTGCTTTGTGATAGTGGTAATTTTATGTCATGGATTTGTCCTACACAGTCAGAGAACAAATTAAACTTAATTCAATGGCTTTGGAAAGATCCATGGTTCTTACTGAATATTTCTTGGCAACTTAAATACAGGGAAGGGAAAAAATAATATAAATCCTAAACTAAACGGTGAGACAAATAACACATTAGCATGTGATGTTCATTTTGGTATTTAATACTGTAATGGCCTTGTGTGGCAAGGTTTTGGTAGTGGGGGAGACTACAGCAGTGGCTTCTGTGAGAAGAAGGGAAAAGCTTGTCCATGTCTGATAAAGCCAATGCCAGTTGGCTCCAAGATGGACCTGATGCTGGCCAAGGCTGAGCCCATCAGTGATGGTGGCAGCACCACTGGCCTAACATATCTAAGAAGGGAGGAAAAGAACTGGAACAGCAATTGCCGCTGGGGAAGGACTCACATCGGAGAACTGTCTCTGGGGAGAAGGAGGTAGGGAAAGTCGGGTTAAGACCAGGGAGAAGACAGCAGGGTGGGAAAGGTATTTTTAAGATTCAGGGGTTTATTTCTCATTATCCTACTCAGATTTGACTGGTAATAATTTATTTTTTTCCCAAGTTGGATCTGTTTGCCAATGACAGTAAAGGGTGAGTCATCTCTTCCTGTCCTCATCCTGACCCACCAGCCATTCGTTATATTTTCCCACCTGTGTCCAGCTGAGGAGGAGAGTGATAGAGTAGCATCCTGCCAGGGTCAACCCACCACAAGTACAGAAGTCAATGAATGAGTTTCACAACATTAAAGGTTTTCCAGAATGTTGCAAGTTTCAGTGCAAGCAAACAGCAGTTATAAGTCTGCTTTGCTATGGAATTTAATTTAATACTGTAGTACAATTATGTACTTCCTTTGTGCTAGAAGGCTACTGGATTTACCCCACAGTTTCTCCTGACTCTGGGGAGGAAATACATGGCAGAGAGTACTTAGGGCTTCTGCTCTTCGGATGTGACTAGACATGCAGGAAAGTATCTTCCTTTTCAGAGGCGATGAGCTGTATTTACCACTCTGGAAGAGGACTGTGAAGAGAGCTGATCCACATACCCAGGTCCTTGACAACAACTACTGAGCTAATGGTGCTCTCTCTTTTAATTTATGAGATGCTTTGCATCTTTAGGTTATACATTGTTTAGATGTCCAAGTAGAAATCCCTCTCAGGGATGGGTCAATGAGACAATGCTAGGGAGTGATACAGGCTGCAATGCAAACAGGTCAAAAGTCAACCCAATGAGCCCACCAGGGCATAGTGCCAAGGTAGTTTTTGCTAAACATAGTGTAGGAGATGAACTGTGAGGCCTATCACATTACTTCAACATCTCAAAGGAACACATGAATCTGCTTTGGGTTAGGAGTTGGTAGATACATTTCCCACTGGTGCAGGCCAGGTATGATTGAATGCAAATATAAGTAACCCTTAAGGGACAGATATGAAAAGATGTGTGTCCCCCAAAACCTTTAAGAACTGGAAAATTATACTGAAATCAAGTGCCAGTTAAGGCAGTGGTTTTACACCCCCAAAGGAGTACTGCTATTCAGCTCTCAAACATACATTGCATATTTGAATTACAGAGTGCCATTTGTTGTAGGCTTTATGAGCAAAAATGTTGGTAAGAAATCCCTTTTCTTTTCTTGGCCCAGGCAGTAAGATACCTGTCCCATGTCAGGAGGCAGCGGGCACTCTCATTAATGTCTATTTGTTACAGTGAGAGAAAGTATTACCCCATTTTTACACATGGAGAGCCTGGAATTGCAAGATTAAGAAACTTGTTCAAAGCCTCGGGGGTTCCATACTCCCATTTCTGAGTCTGACCATTTAAATTACAAACTCTCCCTTGGAAAAAAAAGGAAGTTCTTTTGTCATGTAGAGATGAAGGGTATGATATTCCTCTTATGTACTCCACTGTGAATCACAAATTATCCCATTGCAGTGAGTGGAATTGCCTGGGTAACTCTGAGACAATAAAACCAAAACACCGGGAGATTTTTAAAAGCATCAAAGAGATTTAGGAGCACAAATCCTTCTGACTCTGAATGTGTCTTGTGTTTCTAAATTATTTTGGTGCTACAGAAGCTGCCATCCCATGTTGCATTATCTATTTCTAGGTGATCAGTTTGTCTTTCTAGTGATTATTATTTGGTTCAGAGCAAAACAGAGTCCAGGCAGAAGCAAAGCAGGTTCTTTACTTACCTATCAAGGTTTCTCTCTGTAGAATGTAAAAGAAACTTACAGTATTGAGGTGATGAGCTGAAGATGTTTAAAGTATCCTCATCTTGGAAAATGATTCTACTGTGCCTGTTTCAAAGGTGGCAATTTTTCTTACATAAAATGTTACTCTGTGTATCTGTATTTGTGTGTGTAAACAGATTAACATACTTTTCTGTTCATCAGTTCTAAAAATTTTTCTTTGCTGCTGCTCATTTTAGAAGGAATAAGCAGCTACCATACTGCTTACTATTCCTCTAGAGGGACAGTTCTCTGACCTTGTTTCCCCTGGCACATATACAAATTTCTGTTAATGCAAACAGCAAAAAAAAATTCCTACTGGAGCAATACCATGTACACAGTTCCCTGTGGAGATACCCCAGGAAAAGAAATACATACAAAACATTAGCTGCATTGTGCCTGAAGATACAAAAAGACTGGGGTGTTGAGCAGTGAATAAAAACAGCAAAATGCAATAGAATTTCTTGAAACTGTATTATTATGCATTGAAAAAAATATATTTAATTGCAGTAATATTTAAATTCCACCAATAAGCAGAACATAAACTTCTAGTGAATTTTTGGTGGATAATGGAATACCAGATAATCAGTCCTTTAACTTCCTTTGAGTCTCTGGATGTAAACAATGTTGTTTAAGTCAAGAAGTTTGACTTAAAATCCTCCCAGACAAAAACAGGCCTGCTTTTTTTCTGTACTTGGTTAAAAATTGTGTTTGATATTTTTGAAAAGAGAAAAAAATACATCTTTCTTCAAGTTAACTGCATTGGAATATTAAGTGCTTTTGGCTTTACCTCAGGAAAAGCATCATCTAAGTTAATTAAGAAACCTCCTTGCTTCCTTGAGAGTCTCAGCGTTTAATTAGGATAATGTATGCCAGTTTGTATTAAATTGAAGTTCACCTTAGCTCACCCAGTAGTTTTTCAGTTAATAACATGTAACTTGACATCTGTTTTTTGTCTTTTTGTCTCTTTTGTGTGTGATGAATGGTGATACACAACCATGAAGTAGTAGTTCGCTCCTACTTGTTATTGTGGCATGTCCCACTAAGAGTCAGAACGATTTAAAGTCATAAATTTTTTCTGTTCTCTCGTTCTCCAGCAAGTTTCCTAGGAAAAACTGTTGTCTGAAGAGGTTGGGCTTGTACCATATTAATCAATACAGAGTTGTTCTCCTTCTGAATAAGTCCCTCAGATATTCATCTTATTGCTTGTTAATGAGTGACTATTATTCCATATCCAAGAAGAACTAACTCAAAGGCTGCATGTTCTCTACAACTTAGTTGACTGGAGTTTGTAAATCACCAAAGGCTGGATGCATCTGTAACTTTGATGGAGAGGTAAAGGTGTGTTGGCTTCCCACCAACTGTCCAAACCCATGGGGAAAACCTCCCCCTCCCTTCTTCCCCCCAGGGCAAAGAAAAAAAACTATAGAAGCTGAAGAACCCAAAACCAACTGAATTATATTAAAATATATATTTTTGCATATATTACACTTATATACCATTAGAATACAATGTACAATATTAGGGACCCTGAGCACAACCCCCTCCCACGAAGGGAAAGGGAAAAGGAAAAGGGAAAAAGGGAAAAGGGAAAAACAGATATACACCATCAAAACCCAGGAGCAAACAATAAAGAACTAGTAAAAGAAATGCTTACTGCTTTCCTTGAGATAGCAGAACCGCACCAAACGACCGCTGGCACCCGCTGCCTCCCAAGGCCTACAAGGCCTCACTAGGCCTCACTCCTCCACACGAGTAGGACCGACAGCAGAAGAGACCACTGGAAGAGAAGAGAGCGAGAGCCTCCTCTCCCTACTTATTTATACCCTTGCTTACGTAAAAATCGTATGGAATACTGGAAACATGGCCTTGGTTCCTTGGTTACAACCTGGTTACCAAGGAAGGCCTAGAAATCAAAACCACTACAAAAGGGAACGGTTTTCTAGCAGTGCAGTTCATTTCTATACTGTAAGATTAGGTACTCCTTTCAACAGCAATAATATGTATTTAACCTATTCCTATAAAACACACACACACTTGCATACATAAAGTTTCTTCCTACAAATCTGCAACTAGATATAACCATGACACATACAACCTAGGTAACAAAGTGATAGTAACCACACTATTTAGCTCTGTTGTGTCCTCACTGGAAGCTAGGGTTTGGTATTTGATTGCCTTCCAGTAAGTGATTTAATAAGCTAATTATTCTGTAGAGCAGAAAATTCCCAGAACTGTGCCTGCATAAGCAATTTGGCCTGTGTTTCTTCCCATCAGCACTCTGTGCCGTCAAACATTTTCTGAATTGTTGGCAGCCTTGCATCTCTTCTGGACAGCCAATATACTAATGAAACATAATTTTGATAGTTGTCCAGATTTTACAGTGAATATGGATAGAAACGCAGGCAGCATGTTAGGTGTGTCTCCCTAAATGATGTGCTGATACCACGCTCTGCAGTGTTTCTAAAAAAATGTTTAATTTAATTGGACTTGCCACAATGAGATCAGGCATACCAAAACAGGCATTGTGACTGTATTGAGGAATCCCTGCAGACCTTTCAGTTTTGAACAAACTTACTTATTTTTCTATTATCTAAATAAAAGAGGGTTTAATGTCCTAGGTGGATGAGGACCCTTCTTGTCTAATACCATTTGAATGGTCATTTATTGCTATGAGGATTTGGCTAGAGGGAGAGGATTTCTCTAAGCACCAACAGGTGCAATTACATGTTGGATGGAAAGTAAAGCAAATTTTTCAGCATTGTCAGAGAATAGAATTTTTTCAAAGGAGGCAGCATTTAAAATATTAGGTATGCTGCCTGTCTAAACCTACAGTCGCTTGGCACTGAACCTCTAGCAATACTGTCCAAGTAATTTAGATGGCACATGTGTTCAGATGGCACAGCTCCACCCAGAGTCAGAGTCAGCCAAGAGATCATCCATGTAGGAGCATCAATTGATGCTGTAGATAACAGGGTTTCAAGCCAAAAAGAAGTTTCCAAACAGCTGTCTGTTCCTGTATCATATACTGAGAGATAAAATGGTATGAGATTGATAATCTATTTTTTGTTTGGGTTACTTTTCGATGTGTAGTCCCTCTGCAGATGCAGATACCTTGACCCTGCAGTGCAGAGCTGGTGCTTTGGTGAGTCAAAAGAATCGCTCTATGAATGCCTTTTCATCTTCAGGTAGTCGAGGAAGCAGAATCATCCCTGTCCTTCTGTTCTAGAACAAGTGATGTAGAGGATTTCTGCTGAAAACATTCCCATTGTTATCTGTCAAAGCAAATAGTGAGAATAAGACATGTGTCAGGTAGTTTAAAGGTTTGAGTATCCAAGCAAAGTCCAAAGGTGTTTTAGGCATCTCTGATATACAATCAGGGAGATCAACATTTCAGTAGTAAAATTCATGCTCATGACATCCACACTTATCCTTGAGAAAGAAAAGCTTTTAATACACACTGGTGAGTTGCCCTTGCTGTGCAACCCAAATGTCTAGTTCTATGTCCTGAATTTAAGGACTTGTCATGTACCTGATTCTGAAAAGGTAAAAGGAGAGCTGTATGGACTTCAATGAAACTGTCAGCATAGACCAGACAGCAGTGGCAGAGGAAAAAAAATTAAACTAGCTGTAAAAAAACATGGCTGATGAACAGATATACAGCTATAGAGGAAGAGGCAACTGTGTCTGCCAGAAAGATTTCACTTTTTCTTTGAAGAAACGCTAGCATTCAGAAAAGTTTGATCTATGGTTGCTTTGAAAAAATTTCCAAGATTAGAAGATGGGATCAGAAGGCAAAAGAGAAATTGCCAAACTGAACATAGATAGGTCAGAGTGACAGGAAAATGGATTATGGGAAGTCTCTTCTCTCTTATGAAGAACAGTTGGTCATTACTGGACACCTCCTTGCACAGTTCCTAAGTGAACCATTTCGCAAAATAACTGCAAAACAATATGGGTTCCTTTGCAGCCTTCTCATTTTGGTAGAACAGTGGACATACCATTGCCTAATGTAACAACTGTGAAACAAAGCAGACAATAAATTGAACACAACTGAAAAGGATTAAGTGAAGATTAATCTCTAAATCTCATGGGATCTCTGTATAAATCTAGCCTAAATCAATGGACCTGGAATTAGCTAACTAGAAGCTCTAACCACAGAAGTTGGGTAGAGTTTAGTCAGCAGAGTTATGACACTTAATGGAGTTTGATCTCATTAGAATATAAGCATCATTATCTGTTTAATCACTGATCATGGTATAGTAAGTAATGAGAAAATTACAGATCTGAATGGGTTCAAATTCTAAATTTCAGCTGGTTTATGTACTACCAGCTAATCCTTCATAGCTTTCCAGTTGTTTTGGGCAGTACTTAGCAGCCCAAAGCCAGGCTGAGCCATTCCACCATAATGCAACATGTTGCCTGAAAGACCGTGGAGAAAAACACTCCAGGCCAATTTAGTGTATAAGATAAAGAGAACAGGTCCTTTAATAAGGCCAGCAGCCTAGAGGAATACATACCATGCACACATGTCCAGACAGTGGTGCTATGATGTTATAATAAGGTCCATCCAATCCTAGATCTGTCCACCCCTGGTTCTGCCCCCCGACATGCCCCTGTGGGAATTGGGTCTGGGGGTGTGTGGGACCCCTTATTCCTCATCTTCATCTTCTTCATAGCATGCACAGTTCTTGGAGCTCCTCCAAAATTCTGGGCTTGAAGGTTGCTTTGTCTGCACGTTGTCTTCTGGTTCAGGCATTGGGTGAGAAGTTCTTAACAGAGGTGTTTTTCTACAGTTCTACCTTGAAAAGTAGACTAAACATGCTAACAGAATTTTAGAGGGATTGATAAAGGGTAAGGGGTATAACACAGCTACATTAAAATCTACGTTTACTACGGAAATACTTCTAAAAACTACAAAAGTTAAAAAATCAAAAAAAGCTCTGAGGCATCAGTTTCCCCTCTAGAGATGGATAAAACTCAATCTTGTCCAATCTCTACCACTTATACCTAGCATTATACCAGAGGATGACCAGCATCTACAGCATCAGTTCATGCAATGAGCTATTATACAAACACTATGTATACCACTAATATAAACAGTTG
>VXAY01005889.1:329897-423108 GCA_013399855.1 Oxyruncus cristatus | reverse complement strand
GTTTAGCCAGGTCCAGTTTGGTGACCATGAAGTAAGTTTGTGGAGGATGTCTCCAAAGCCCAGTGAGACATCATCAAGAGTTACCTGATGTAGAATTTGGCTTTGCTTCTGAATTGCAGCCAAATCTTTATTAATTCTTCCACTTTGGTCTTCATAAGAGCAGCAACTGGTGCTGATGACCTTACACATGCCTCCTTGTGAGGCTAGTAAAAACTCAGGTTATAAAGATAGTATTACTATTATTAATTATTAATAACAAAATATTAATTGTATTATGTATTGTATATAATTAAATATTACATTATAATATTATTAATAATATTAAGAAGCAGTAAAGAAAGAGAAGAAGACAGAATACGAAGAGAAGAGAATAAGAGAAAAATAGATTATTAAATAGCTACCACCCAAGAGTCCTAGCTTTCACAAGCAGGTGGCAGGTCCCAAGAACAAGATGGAGACCATGTGCTGCTGTTTTTAAGTGTTGTGGCCACCCCTCCCAGGCAGGACTTCCGGCTCTCTGACCACTCTTTGGCCCCAGGGCAGGGTGAGAGGCAGTGCTCTCCCTGTGCCAGCCAACCTAAGGCTGGGTTAGGAGTCCTAGGGGGCATAGTGTGGGTGTCCCCCAGGCTGCTCTTTTGATTGACAGCTGCTCCTTGGTCTCCCCATGAGGCTGCAGAGGCTGCCATGTGGGATACAACCTTTCCCCCCGCACATACACACACTTGATTTGGTTCTGACCCAATAATATAATCCAGTGCCTCACAAGTTCAACAAGGGAAAGTGTCGGATTCTGCACCTGGGATGGGGCAACCCTGGATGTAAAGTCAGACTGGGGAATGAGATGGTGGAAAGCAGTGCCACAGAAAGGGACCTGTGAGTCCTGGTCAATGACAAGTAGAATAAGAGTCAGCAGTGCTCTGGCAGTCAGGAGGGCCAACTGTGTCCCGGAGGGCATCAGTCAAATCATTGCCAGCCAGTTCAGGGAGGGGATTGTCCCGCTCTGCTCTGCACTGGTGCAGCCTCACCTTGAATATTGTGGCAGTTTTGGGCACCACAATACAGGAAAGACACTGAGCTCTTAGAGAGTGTCCAAAGGAGGGCAACGAAGATGGTGAGGGGCCTTGAGGGGAAGCCATGTGAGGAGCGGCTGAGGTCACTTGGTCTGTTCACCCTGGAGAAGAGGAGACTGAGGGGACACCTCATTGCAATTTACAACTTCCTCAGGAGGGGCAGAGGAGGGGCAGGCACTGATCTCTTCTCTCTGGTGACAATGATAGGACCCCAGGAAATGGCCTGAAGGTGTGTCAGGGGAGGTTTAGGTTGGATGTTAGAAAAAGGTTCTTCCCCAGAGAGTGATTGGGCATTGGAACAGGCTCCCCAGGGCAGGGGTCACAGCACCAAACCTGACAGAGTTCAAGAAGCATTTGGATGGTACTCTGGGGCCCGTGATGTGACTCTTGGAGATGTTCTGTGCAGGGCAAAGGGTTGGACCTGATGATCCTTGTGGATCCCTTCCAACTCAGCATATTCTGTCATTCTGTGATTCTGTGAACTATTTGAATAAATAGATTTAATCCATAATCAGAAGACAAGAATTAAACTGTTTTCCTTTCAGATTTTGAGGCGCTTCATGCAAACAGTTTTGCAATTTTCTGTGTCCTCATCCATTTTTTTCATATCAGAAAGATTTAAAAAGGTACTGTTTAGACTATCACACTAGTACAAAATTGTATTTTCTTTGTCTTTCTCTCTTTCTTTCTTATATTTGATCAGGTCAAAACTCTCCACAAAGTGTTAGGATGAATAATTGTGGAAAGGAGCAGGGGGGAGAACATTTTTTTTTCCATTAAAGAGTTACAAACTTTAGAGAAGAAATAATGTTGTTTAAAATTCATAATATCTCAGAATATCATATTGTGTGTTAGCATTAAAGTTTCATCTCAGAGGAGCCCATTTGAAGCAAATTTCTTGATTTTTCCCACTCACTTCACTTTGATTCACATCATAGTGTGATCTTAGGGCACATCAACTGACCTTTTGTCCTGAAGAAATTAAGCTGAAGGATGTGCTCCAGGAGCTTATATCATGCATTCCTGCTGCTAATGAGCACTCCATCCACAAGACAGGCTAAAGCTGGTCTGAAATAAAATCCCGAAACATTAATAGTGTGCACAGTCTGTCTCCTATACCAACTGTTGAACTTTTCAAATCAAACTTTTCAGATTGCACTACCAAAGAAGGCTGCAGAGAAAAAAGTAAAAAGTGTTATGATATCAAGCTTATTCTGTTGAATTAAAATGGTAATTCTAAATTATTTTTTTTTTTAGTAACTGTTAAGTTCACCTCTATCTATGGAAAATAGAGCTAATCCCCTTTTTTTACTGGAAACATCCTTGCAGCAGTCTTTAGCACAGTTTGGATTTCAGGATGTGTCACCGTCTTGCAACAAGGTGAAAAGAGGATTTCCCACCTCCTTCTCCTTTTAAAGCATTATTCAAAAGCTACTTATAACATAAAAACTTTGGTGTAGGGGTCAGAGAGCCTTCTAACCTAAGACCGAAGTACCATTTTGACTTAGAGGGTTTTCTTTCCAGCAAGAGACACTTTAATGACTGGTCAAATGAACTAACCATCAGCTCCTTGCCTTAGGCCTTCAAACCAATGCAGAAAGTCATTATGCATTCAGTAACAGGAAAGCATATTCCGTGCTATCCATGCAGTGCATGCAAAATCAGGTAAGAACTTCTACTGTACCACTGGAACTGCAAAATAAATAAATCCAGAAAACAGCTCTTAGTCCTAAAAGAACTTTGTGTCCTGTAACTGTGAAGCTGTACCATCTGTGATAAAGCAAAAAAGTGAATCTCTCCATTTGGTGCATATATATATAATTAATCATCAGAGATGTTCAGTTGTGCTGATGATTTGATCCATTCAGCAAGAATGCACTTTTCACAGTACCTTACACATTGCCCAGTCACACAGGCTGTCCCCTCTTTTTACTTTCAATGCTGTAAATTAAAAAATGTATACATTTGCATCTTGTTGTTGAGTTCAAACCAGTTATTCCGTTCTGATGGTACCTGCAAACCTTATCAGATTTAGTACTCTGTCTTTTATTGTTGCTTGCTATGCAGCTTGGAGTTTCCTGTGGACTGTATGAGAAAGCAATAACATTTGGTCTTTCTTTTTAATTTCATAACCTTGCACTCACTCCAACCTCAGCATGTTTTGTGAAAAATTTCAACAACCATATAATCATAGAGGGGTACACATGAGCAAAAAGAAGAAAAACTATATTAAAAATTATCCACCACTTAGTACTTTAATTTACCCTTCTAGGTCTTGTTTAGTAGAGCATTTTCAAAAGATTTTTCAAAGAGTCTTAGTAAAAACAAATGAAGACATTTATTCAAGGAGAAATATTTTTTTTGTTTGAAACTAGTTGCATATTTGGTATAGAACTGAAGTAGATTCTTCTCCACGTGACAGATGAAAAATCAGTGAGTGTTTTGGTTATTAATTGTCTACAGTAACTATTTGTTGAATTAATATTAATTTTTATTATGTATCCAAGATCCAAGAATGCTTTAGCAGATGTAGTTTCAATTCCCAGTTGAGGTAAATTGGCTTTGCTTCACTGAAACAAAACATCTATATCAGTTTATACCAGCTGAAGATCTGGCTTCAGAAATGCAGGAGAGCAGTGAGGTTTCAGACCTGCTGAGCAACGTGCACCTCTCCATATTAAAATATTTTAAATATTTAATATTAGAAACACACACAAAACACAAAAACCACCAAGCCAACCAAACAAATCAAGGAAAAAGAACAATGTCAACCAGGAAAGGGCCTTGGTTTCCACAGTAAAAAATTCAAAGTTATGTGCTTCTGAGAACTCAATACTAACTGAAGGCTGAACCCTCAAGGTGTCATAAAGGGATGGAGAGTGTGTTATAGTAAAGATGGTATCTCCTGCTGCAGTGTTCCAAACATTCATTTACTCCTAAGCAGCTTCCTTTCACTCAATCAAAAGTAGCACACCACCACTTTAAGTAAAACGTGATACATGAATTTGATCGACTTAAAGCCAATAATAGTTCGTGAATCCCAGAATAAGAAGAGGTTATAATTTACCAGCTCCAGCACAGATACTTCTCTCCTCCTCTTTAATGCTATTTTTGTTTTGGTTTGCTAACCTCTTATTATCATAGCTGAAAGGTCTACTTAAGTAACTAGTCTAAGATCCTGATTTTGTATTTCATCTGGGAATTGTCATTTAAAATGTAATTTGGATCTCATAGTGGACAGGGGGTGATGTTCTTATTCTATGTGTCCTGTAGCTGCTGCCTTAGAGATAAAAGGGAAAGCTGAACTGGAAATAATTTTCTAAAGGTTATGTGTTGGAAACAAAGACAGTAGAAAGTCATATAGACTTTTCTCTGCCACTAAAACAAATTATAGAACTGAAATAGGTCTGATTTTTTTTTTTTTCCCATTCTTTTTCTGGTGCTAGTTCAGTCTTCATGGCTCAAAACTGACTTACAGAGAGTGCCTCGAAAAACTTCAAAACGTGTGGGCCACTACTGAAATGACAGCATGGCTTTGTCACAATGCTTTGTGCAGATAATTTTGCTGTACTACTGAGAAACTGTGACTTAAATTTAAAAGGGGCAAAGTCCTCAGTTACATTGTGAAGCCATGGCAGTCCTGTTCCTTATGTTTCCTGTCAGTAAGTCTTGTCAATGTGATTTAAGTTGAATGTAGGATACTAAAACAAATAATTTCTTATGTTTTAGACATCATGAAGTGCTAGGGCAACTTAATTGATTTTGAGAAGATGCTGTGGGTAGTAGATAGTCAGGCTACTGTTTTGTGGTACATAAATCATATCACCCTGGTAACAAGTCAGGATCACAAAAACTGTAGGAAGCACAGCGAGATAATGTCTCACAGACTAATAGTTTAGTGCGGAGAGGTTGTTTTACATTTCTTTTTATTCTACTTATTAAAATGTCAGTCTTCCTTTTTCACAAAGATGACAAAAATGGAAGGACATTTCAAAATTCTGAAGACATTATCAGAAGTTTCCAAGAGTCAGCCAGGCTCCCAGGACTTTCTGTGAATGGCTGATACTGTTTGTCACCTGCACATCTGAGTGCTTGGCACACCATAGAGCTAAGTGCAGCTCTTTCTAGTAGAATGGTACTGCACATACAAAATTTTTTTGAAAGCTTAGTAATAAGAAAAAAATGTTTCTCATTTTTCTATAAAGCATTTCAAGCATTCAAGGTAATATTGAAGGTAGTAATTTTCCATATGATAGTTCTTCCTGTGTCAGATAATGATTTTGCAGCCTTTGAATTCCTGACTCAAAATTGCTCTATATGTTTTTATTATTATCATTTTTTCCAAAAAAGCTTTACAAAGGAAAGACAACATGAGCACACCGCTTTTATTGTGTGGGTGTGTGGTTGCATCTGTATAATAGACTCCCTGATGTTCTTGGTTATAATGTGTAGCATTGCACAGGTAGCACTCTGGATTTCCAAACTCCATTTTCAGGCTTAATAATAGCCTTTCATTCAGGCAAAAGATTTACACCTAATTATAGATCTCTGTGCTTTTTGTTCTGTTGTCTGGTTGGGAAGTATCTTGGGCATCTTGTTGCTGTCATTTAGGGCAAAGACACAGTGCATGTCAAGATGCTTTTGAAGGTTTTTGATTTTTCTAAGAATACAGCTGGAGACTTTAAACAATGTCTTCTATAGGCTTACTAAGGATAGTGATAGGCAACTGCCAAGACACTAGTATTGGAATAGTATTTTTTTTTTAAATTGCTGATAATTACTTTGTATCATCAGTATGATCTTTCAAGAATGGATGGGAAAGGGAACAGAGAATTTATTTTTTTTTTAATCCCATCACCTGTGTAAGTATGACTCTCTTAAAGCTGAACTTTATTTGTTGAATGCAGTTTATATCTTAATGTAAAAGTTTTTTTATCTGCATTTTATAATAAATCTGACTTTATGCAGTGGTTGCAGTTTTAAACTGTTTTCAAAAGAGCTTTAAGCATGAAGTAACTATAATAAAAACATATGTGTAATACTGAGTTTGAAACTGTCAACTTCATTAATCGAATTCTGTTCCCTCTGACCTCAAATATGGTGTTTCTATAAACTCATACCTGTATTCGGACAGGCAGGGGTTTTTTGTGCTGTGCAATTCATATGGACTAGCCAAGGAACAAATCTCACTGTGAAAGGTATCAAAAAAGACAGTAACAAAAATAAAAAAAGAAGACACAAGACAACAGATAGAGAAGTGAGAGGGTATGGGAAATAATATGACAGGACAGCCAGCAGGAATCTCAGCAGATGAGTGTCCTAATTGTTCTCAAGTGTTTTTGTAGGTAGACATTAAAGCAAACAGAAATTCTGTGTGGCTATTTGTAGGGAGCTTTTCTGAGCTGGAAGTGCACTAAGGTACAGAGCAATAATACAGTTAGATGCTTGGGTCTGACGTCACAGTGGACTGATAAGGATGGGAATCAATATCTTGTGCTGGTGAATGGCAAATGGTATGTAAAGAAACAATAGTCTGTGAAAGGTCTTTCAAAGATGACAAGTAGCTTATGCTTAAACATGTAAAGAAAAAAAGATGAAGGAGGATGCAGAGGGAAAGTGACATAAAGAAAGTTACCGGTTAGGTAGATGATCTCTGCAGTAGAAATCTGAATGGAAGCGAGAAAAGAGGGTATTTTATTAACCAGAACACAAGCTAGCACAGCTCTCTTCAGACATTTTCAGGTATGTGTATGAAAAGGAAAAACACTTCAAAGCATCACAAAGAAATGAAAGAAGTAAAAATGAATGGTGAGTGGCAAGTTATACATCTAAAGATAGTCCTCTTGCCCATGGAAATCAAAAGATACAGTAGGGAGAAAAATAAAGAGTTCTAATTTAAATGTATTTAACTTTATGGCATAGCTAGGAATCTATGAGAAGACTTTGGAGATATATGAAAAATTTAGCGTGGTTGGAAAAGACAAGTGTGGAATAGAGAAGGAGGCCTGTGAATTTTCAGGTTAAACATACATCTACTTGGGGTTAAATCACCCCAAAATATATTACACAAAGATAAGAAAATAAAGTTAAAGACAAAGTCCTTAGAACTGTTCCACCCAAAACCACTAAAAAAGAGTGAAGAGTTTGCTCAAGAATTTGTTTAAGCTGAAAAAGTAACTAGTTTTTCTAGAGAGCATGAAGAGGACAGAGTTGTGGAAACAAAGGAAGGACAGCAGTTATTATGAAAGTTATTATGAAAGTCAGCAAAATCTAAAGCCCAAACAGGCAAAAGGGAATGAAAATGGAAAGAGTGAAAAGAACGAGTATGGCAGCAGTCAGGAGGAAGACTAGGGTGAAGATTTAATGAAGGTTCAGAAGACAATAACATCTGAGAATTGCCTTGGTTTGACAGGGGAAGAGAAGTTGTATGACGGTGAAAGTGAGGGGAAGGCATGTTGCATTTTTTATAATGCGAGAATGTTGGATGAACAGCGTTTCTGTGGGAGAAAATCTTAAATAAGCATTACAGTATTACTACTCATAGCAATCCAGCAAATGAGTAAGAAATAGAAGTACTACTAATTAACAGTATATTCTTGCCCCACACAGAAAGCGGGATTAAGATGTGATTTTCTGTGTGATGACATAGGGAGATAAAACACATTAATCTTCTTTACTACTTATGGTAATATAACTGTGTCATGCTTTGTGTACTTCCATGCTAATACTGATGCCACGTACTTAATATATGCAAGTCAATATTTTTAGATCTAGTTTCACTTATGTCTGTCACATACTTTATTTTACATTATTGATGGTTATCTAAGAGACTGAAACCACAATACCCTGCTTAGTGTAGGAATTACAAAAATAAGGCAAAAGCGATAGTAATAAGTAGCTATAAGTCAAGTACCAGTAGACATATGTAACACAGAAGAAAGAGGAAAATTAATATTTAATTGCAATTTGAAACAACAAATTATCATTCAGAGGCTGATCATGACTGAAATCTCACAAAAAAAAATTTGGGAGACATTTGTTTTGAAATTTACATGTCCGAAAAGCAAGAATAGAAAACCAAAAGAAATTCATGGCTCATGGCAAGGGTGATGATTTGGATAATCTTTTTACAATAAGTTTCTAAGTTCCGACTGATGCTGAGGTTTATTTCTTTTCATTTTTACTTTCTTCATTTCTTCTCTGTTTTAATTGTGTGGGATGAGAGCCCCAGGAAGTACGGGCACAAGATTGACAGGAACGACTATTCAGTTTCAGGTCTTCTGTCCCTGAAAAGAATTGATTCAGGGCAATAGGTTGCCTTCTGTGCAAGACATTTAGCTTAGCAGGGGTGACGTTGCCTATAAGTGATGTGTATTAACCCATCAAAGTGGATCAGGAGTCTATGCCACAGAAAAGTGAAAGGTTATAAAAGCATAAAGACAGTTCTACACCTCTGACCATTTTCCCCAGTGGAAATAGAGATGATGTGTTTTAGGACCCAATTGAGGCAGGGGAAGTCCTCACATTTTCATCATAGGTGAATCATTCGACTTTAATGAAAGGGGATGAAAGAGCGAATACCATTGTACTGAAAGAATTTCTTCTTATCAACTATCTGTAGGCTTTTTTGCAGGTCGTACATTTAATAAAAAGTAACTGAGGTAGTACCTTCCATAAAGTCTGCTGGTTTTTTACAGAGACAAACTGTAAACCAGGAGCCTCAGTCCTTCGGTGTAGTGACTTCACACTGTAGAGGTGAACATGTAGGTCCAAACAGAGAACAGAACCTGAGGCAGCAAGCAAGGCCATGTGGGTGCCTTTACAGCAGCTCAGCAGTTCTCAGTGAAGGAAGTTAAATCAGGCAAACCATCAACTGGAATCATGCTAAAACATTATGAATAATAAAAAAAATATATTTCGTATTTTCTTGGGTTTGCCTTCTGAATTACACCGTTGCTTCGTCATGCTTTCATTGACGTATTCCTTGTAATTCACTTCTAGGAGGTCTAACATAAAGATCTAAGGAGGATTTAAGTGTTACATAGGCCTTGTGCTGGACTGTCCACAGATCTTTTTATTTTATGAGGGGTTTGGGGTTTTGTGCATTTCATAGTACATGCTTTTTTGCTTTGCTGGGCAAATTGTGTTGCCACTGGAAGCATGCTGCCTCCTGTGAGGATAAAGCGGAACCAACCATACTAGGAAGGGAGTTAGATTTGTCCTTAGCATGAGTGACCAAAGGAGTATGCTGTCAAGATGTATCTAGACAGAAAAAGTTCAGCACTCCAAGATGAGGCTAACCACCACCATGTTTCAGGTTTCAATAGCACACACATTGCCATCGTTTGATGTGATAGACCTTAGTGTTTCTTAAATACACACTGATGCATGACCTTGCTGATTCAAGAACATTTTTCTTTGGGGCTTCTGGGAAGTTGTTTTCTTTTTCACTGCTGACCTCTAATGATAGATATGTCTGAGGTTATATGACAAATGTTCGCAAGCCTCATGTAGGCTTGTAAACTCTGTTTGCTGGGGTTTTCATTACTTTCTTCCAGATCACAAAAAGGATTTTAATATAAATGGATAGGCTTTTATGGTACCATTTGTTTGATACTTATTACCATACATTTTCATACCACAGTTAGAGCTGCCTGGGGGTAGAATGAATATAGCTGTACATTTTTGGTCCATTTTGATAGCCTCACCAGAGAAAGAATAAAATTGCATACCCATTGTATTCCTTCAGAATGCATGAATACTACGGTACATTTTCTAAGCCCTTGATAGTTTTAGAGTATTATTGTTATTAACTAAATCATTAATATTTTTTAAATCAAGAATTTATATTAGTCCTTCTCTTCTGTGCTTCTTTTAAACTTTTAAATCTTGAATTTGTTGACCAAAAGATGAACATTATTAAAGAGTAAATGTCATCTAGTTTTCAAGACAAAGGTCCTGGTGTAAAGGTTTTGGCCTGTGCTACTACTACAGTCAGCTTATAAAACTGACAAGTAGCTAAGGGTCATATTTTCACTTGTCTAAAATAGTCACTGAAATCCAAATGGTTGCACAAAAATGATAGACTATTATTCGCTATTATAATAGGTAGGTATTTTTCAATAGCTTCTTGGTGGTATTTGTCACCTTGGCATATAGATGCATTTTTCACATCAGATGGCTTGTCCCCAACCTGTGTGGTAAAACAGTACCACTGCGAACTGTAGCCTAGCAAAAAAATTCTCTGGGAGAAATGGAAACAAAAATAAGATATTTAGTGTCCCAGAGAGTGACTTAATTGCAGGAACATCTTCTTTTGGGAAATATTAATTCACATAGCCCTGAAATTTAAACATGGAAACAGGTGTTCAATTTCAGGTGCCCGTGTTTAAATATTTAACCTTAGATAACCGACACCCATTTTATGTCTTAAAGGAGAGCTTAGAGTTGAAGTTTGTGAAGCGGGTTTTTTTCTTATTACCTTTGCATATTACATTCTTTTAAATACATTTATAATGTAGCAGCAAAATTATTTTCAAATGCCTTAATGTTACCTATTTTTAAATGCAACCTATTTATACCATGAATTATGAAAGGACTATCTTATCTGAAAACCTCAGTGGAAAGTAGCTCTGGGTCTGTGAAAGAGAAATATCAGGAAATTATTACCATGAGTCTTAGATAACTTCTGAATGTTTAGAAAGCATTCAGTGTTCACCCATCACTAGTGTGGTGAGTCATTAGTGCAAAAAGTGCAGTCTAATTATAAAACATGCTGCCCAAGTTAAATATAAATAAGATTAGTTTAGGGCATAATCTGGCCTGGAAGGAAAAAAAAATCAGCCTTCTTATCAACAGTCTTCTTATTGCCTTAAATATATGACAAAGGTTTTTTCAAACACATCTGATTGTATTAATAGATATAAAACGGCTTTAAAATTCCAACTGTGGTATGAGTAAAGAGAGCTGGTTTAGTGGATTACATGCAGGATGACTAAGAATGCAGAAATGTGGAGAATTCAGATTGCAATGCCATGCACATGGTACAATCAACTGGCACTGAATGTTTGAAATGAGCAGCAAGTAGGAATAAGAAATAGTCAATGATGTATGTAAGGAAAGATATGTGTGCTTTAATGCTCTGCCATGTTAGCAGAATATGCAGATGAAAACGCCAAAGTACCAGTAATTGTTTATTATTTGTCCAGTATAGTGACTTTACCAGGTTTTGTACCTAAGGTGTCATCTCCACTTTCTTCTGTTAGATGAGCAATCTAGAACAAAAAAAAAAAAAAAGCCGTTGATACTGTTGTTAATTCAGATAGGAATGCCACTGAGTGTCATCACTGTCCATTTATGTGCAGTGCTCTCAGTCTGTGCCCTCAGGATAATGCAGCTCCTCATCAGTGGCCAGTGTTGCCACAGTGTAAAATAGGGCGTGTTTCCCATTTGCTCCCCACACTCTCCAATAATTTCCTTCCAGTCCTGGAGCACATTCTCCACAGATTAAATATTCATAGCTCTATGTGTATCATTTATTTTCTTCTGATTGTCTTGTTTGTGTTCACCTGAAACGTAAACTCCTAAGGTATCCCGGACACATGGATTTTTTCCTACAGTAAGTGTATTTATTCTCAGACCTGAATATATAAATCTGTCTCACTCAATCTATCTCACAAGATGGTCAACTGATACAAAAGAGGGAAGTGCACACATTTGCGCCTGTTTACTAAATCTTCAAAATAATACTTCAAAATATACATTTTTAAATGTATTTTTAGATTGTATCCTTAAATGAGTCTAAAGCATTGCGGCCATCAAAAATTCATCAAGTATTACATTTACCTAGGCATCCTTCATGTGCTGTCCTCTAAAAGCAAGCAATAAATAATAAAAAAAACCCAAAAATGAACAAACAAACAAATGAACAAAAACAAATGACAAAAAAACCTACCTGTGATTCTGCATCAATGCCATTAATACAAGTGAAGTTTAGCTTTGAGCTCTGTTTTTTTCCATGTCTTCATATTTACTGATCTCCCAGAGCTTTATTGCTCTGCCAGCCCTCTTTGCTCCTCATTTTTTTACAGGTTCTCCAAGGGTGCCTTTCCAAGTCATAGTATTTTTAAATATGTAAGGGTAGTTTGAACTGTGGGCTAGATGTATGATTGCACAGTGTAACCAATTTTAAAGTTACTGCAGCATCTTTGTAAAAATGTTATTTGAGCTGCTCAGAGATTAGGTTTCCAAAGAAAAGAGGCCAACTACTGGAAACCAAACTTAGTTAAAAAAAGAGAATCTTAGGGAAGAAACTTGCAGAGAAAAGAAAACAAACAAACAAAAAAAAAACACAAAGGACAGTTAGAGATGACACAGACTTAAAAAATACAAAACTGCAGTCTGCACTGTCCGTTAATTACAGCACACAAAATAATAGTTGCTTTATTGCTTGTTATCCACAAAACACTCGCACAATGAAATAATATTTTTTCTTTTTCTATATCTTTATCACGATTGCACCATTTTATCTCTGTAATAGGCTGTTGTACAATACTAAGTGTTTTATTTCTCTTGTGTAATACTTAGACAAGCTAGATCACATCTGTTTAGGTTCCAGCAGAAGAAAAAGTTTAATTTCTCAGCTGTAATGCAATGGACACAATAGGTTATTTGAGATAGAATAACATTGTTCCTATCAAAATGGTGGAATTGTATCAGGAGGAAGCAGTAGCTGAAAATAACCATTGAGTCCCTGCTACTCCCACCACATGCTTCTTTTGCTAAGATATGTCATAATTTTTTTAAGATGTTATTGTGATAAAGAGACAAAGAAAACCATTTTCTACTTAGGTATTCTAAACAACTCGTAAAACATTGATGGTGTTTCATGTTGAGCTTGCAGTGCCACAAAGAGGTTGGATTAAAAACAAAATCTAAACAAAATAGATATGTTACTCAAACATTATGTGTTAAAAAAAGTTATGGGGAATAATTTATATATACATATATATATAAAGTAAGTCTATTTAATTGGGTCAATTTAAGCTTAAAATGGCTTTTTAAGGATCTTAAGATATAGCAGAAATTCATTAATTCTCAGTTAATCTGTCAACAAAAGCCAGTCGCTGACATCCCAAGTTCATTTCAATGCCTGTAGGAACTGTAGACTTTCCCTCCAAGAAAACTCTAAAAAGGGAGCTGCAGAAGATGATTGTAGTTTAGGAAATTCTTACTCCTCTTTATAGGTGTCAGCTCAGCATATGTATGAATTTATAGATACAGTTTTGAAACTATATAGGCACATAGTTCTTAAATGAGTGAGGTGTTCTCTTTAAGGTAAACTGCAACTCCTGCTAGTGCTGCTTGCATACACATTCAATTTTTAGCAAGAAAACATAGACAGTAACTTCATGGGTAGGTCTTTTAACATACAAGAGTTGTACTGAAACCATTTCTATCAGCCTTTCTATGAGAAAAAGTTCTTTGATGGATGTAATACATAGTATTCCTTTGAGAAAGAAGACTACAACAATGCTAATATCCTTTTGTCACCAACTGTACCTCAGAAAAAGAATAGAGTCAGGGAGGTTGATTCTGGTGGGAAGAAATGAGGAGCTCAGTTCATTATCCACCTGGTGACTTGACAATGACTTCAAAGTTATTCTGCATACAATTGGTGAAGATCAAGGAAGAAAATAATTTTAGCCCCAGTGGACTAGTTTGGGATTTTTTGATGCTCTCAGCAGCATGAAAAAGAACCTGATAAACCACCCAAAGCAAAATCACTGTTGCATTTATTTTTCTTTTAGTAGTAGTAAGAGTGATGTTGCTATGTTTAAGTCCATCAGAGAACAAAAGTAGATACCTAAATAATTATCTCTGGGATAAGGTATCAAATGCAAGAGATCTGTATGTTTAAAAGAATATTTGAAGCAATGTGATGAAGGAAAATATTTTTCAATGTTGTGCCTTGGAAGAGTCATATTAATTTTTTATTTTTTTTTAACCTTGTGGAAGAGTCCAACTTTATTGTTGCTTTTACACAATTTGGGGTGAAACATTATTTTTATATTCCCAGGATGTAATAATTAGATATATGTCAATGCAGATATGAATGTTTCCTGAATTCTGACATTTTCAAAGGCAAAATATGTAATTTTTGCAATAATCTGAGAATCCAGATAACCACTGACATGTGGCCACGTAGATCAGAGCTAAATCACTTTTTATATGTTATTTGTCAGATTCTCAGTCAATGTTAACAGGAGCAGCCTTTTGCATGTCATTATATGCAAGTCAGGCATGAAGAGCAGTACGCCATCACTAATCTTTGGGGACATGGCAAGCGCTTGTAGAGAAAACCTAATGCCTCCTTTATCTCTGCTAGAGTGGATGTCTTAAAACAAGTTTGGAGGAAGCAAGAGCTTTACCTTTGGAAGAGATCCCTTTAAATTATGTAGGGACAATGCCAGGCCCACAGAATGGCTCCTTTTTTGTTTTTTACCTTTTAAGGACTCTACTTGTGGTAGGAGGCTTTGATGACTAAATGTAGCATGAGTAGTAATTTCATGGTGTTCTTTAGTCTTTGAAAGAGAGGTGGGTGTTGCAGCACATCTTCAGAGAATTATTATTATAATTATTACTACTATTTATTATAGTACGTGCTGAATTTGTGGCTAGAAAAATAACTGTTGGAAATCAAAAGACAGCCCTTCAGACCTATGGAAAAATACCCCTAAGCAATCAAATGGAGTTATAGCTCAACACACTTAGAAAACTACAATAAATTCAAGACCTTCAAGGCTACAGTAAGAAGCATATTCTTTCAGAATCGATGCTGAACAATAGAAAGATCTAGCCCCATCTGTTAGATATTAAGGTCAGTCAGAGTCACATAGGGTATGTCTTCTCCACCCAAACCCTCCAGCTATGTTTTCTGTCTGCTTTTCTTAGATATGCTGGTGAAAGTGTGAGGCTTTTATGTTTTTCACATTGTTGACATGTCAGATGCTAAAAACTTAGTCCACTATTTGGGAAGAAAACAACTAGATTGCTTTGAGAAATTCTTAGTTGTTTTTAATGTATTTGATTTAAAAGGAGAGAGAAGAAGAAATTGTCAGTTCTCTGTTGTGCTGGGACCAAGGTTCATGACACTTAGGAAGTGCTGCCTGATTCAACCATGCGCAACTGCAGTGATTGCAAAGCATCACTCACCGTTTTAAGCCCATGTCAAAACATTGAATTTGAAAGAGAGGAATTGGGAGCTTCCAGCAGCAACCCCTTAGAATGATGGATGGTTGGGTTTTGCTACTTGTCGGAGCCTGTAAAACCTCTATGGAACTGGAAATCTACCATCAAAAATCCCAAATTCAGTTGGGAGTAATTTGTTTGTCACCTTTACCTAGAAATGCCTTAGAGAGAAAATATTTTAAAAATTCTTCAAGAAATTTTGTGACTTCAGTTAATAATACTTAAGGTAGGTAAACTTTATATAAAAGTTGCAACTATTTTTGCAGCCTTATAAGATTTAAAGTTTATGGTATGTCTGTGAAATGAAAATCACTGAAGTCCAATGTATGCAAACCTGCAAAATGAAAAGGAGCGGTGATAAACTTTTACAGGTTTTGGCAGGACACCTTTTGTTACCTTTTTCTGTATAGCAGAACAGTGTCACCAGTAAATCTGTCAGCCTGCAAATTGACATTCCTGTGGAATAAGTGGCAGATATGGATCAATTTTGCTAGAAAAAGTAAATAAACAGCTCAGGTCAGTGCTATGCTGTATCTCTTTAGTTTTGTTTAGTTCATACCATTTTTACTATAATTAAGAAATAATAATCTAATAGCTTGACCATGTGGGAGCGTGTACACAATAGAACACAAAACAAAAAAGCATTTAAATGGCTAAGACTGTTCTTATGAAAGTCAGATGACTTTTAATTCTGGGTGTGTTATGCAGCTGCTGTATGCCCATTTTAACTTTTTTCTTCTTCTATTCTTTCTCACTGAGAAAAACTTTCAAAGAAAGGTCCACGCTGTAAGACTTACAAAGAAATCTCTTTAAACCATGAAGAGGGCTTTATTAAACCCCATTACAGCTAAGAGAAAAAACATGAAACCAGTGTTGAATTCATTCTTATCTACCCACACACATTTCTGGACTAGGCTAAGAGGAAAAGGACAACTTTACCTTTCAACTGATGAAGACCAAAATAGAGGGAGGAACCTCAAACTAGTGCTCTGATATTTTGCATAGAAAATATTGTTAAGTGGCCCTGGAAACCGAGGAAACTGCAAAACCAATACATTTCTTTCATTAGAAAAGAAAACAAAAATGAGACTGAAGATAAACCTGGGAGAAAACAGTTTTGAGAATAACTGAAAGGCATCCTTGGCTTACAACTCATGTTTAGAACATTTTAATTACTTTAGCAATACAAAAAAAAATCAATTTTCATAGTTTAATATTTCTTCCCAAGGTTGTTTCCAATATTGTGTACATCTGCAGCAATACAGATCAACTTCAAGGAACATTTTGAAGCAGGAATTTGCACATTCTATGAGATGGAGACAGAGTGCTACCTGCATTGCATACGTAAGCAGAAACTTTCTTACAATATCAGGTTTAGGAGGGACATCTTGGTATATAGGACAGTACAACAAGACAACAAGATAGTATGTTTGACATTAGTGTTCAGATCTCTTAAGAAAATCCTAACATGACACTGAACTCTGAAGGCTGTGAATGTAATAAAATGAGATTGCATTTTAGGAAGCATCTTTTCTTAGTTGAGAGCATCAAACCAAACCTATGCAAGGTGGCTGTAAATTAAAGATTCTCATATTCCCATAAACATTAGTGCTGTCAACTCTCCATGGTATGCCACGTATATTTCTGGTATATCAAGGACTTTCTAGTTATCACTTCATCTCGCAGAGACTTAAGATGCTAAATTTAAATAGTATCATGGGCAAAATCCAGTAGTTCAAGTAACTGGGGAAAACGTTAATCTGTCCTATGCCTTCAAAATTTTATTTTCTTCCTAGAGAACAAATTGATAGTGCACTAAAGTCTAGTTGCATTAGTATTGGGACAGTGGCTGTGTAAGAATGTTTTTTCCCAAGGTGCACAGTCAGAATATTTAAGTGATTTCACTGTTTTCTGTTACAAAGTGACAAATGTGTGTGTTTGGTTTAATTGGAGACATGATCTCATCCAAACAAAGCTCAAAATTGAGAATTTTGAAACTCAGATACCGCACATGAAAGTAGCTTGCAAATGAAACTTATTTTGGGGACCTTCCATGTCGTTAGTTGTTCAAAACTGAAACAAGTAAAGCCTTTTTATTTTGATGTTCCTTGTTTTGTTTTCACATGTTTAATGTTTTTGATACGAGTCAAATTGTCATTGATATCAGATGTATTTCAGTTCCAAGCAGGTCAGTTTGTTTTCATCTTTAGATCTTGTTAAAACCAAAGGAAGATTCCTTTCTTCACCTCACTTGCATATGACTGTGGATAATTATAATCCTTGAAATTCATAACTGTATATGTTTTTCATCCTTCAGAAAGCTTTAATTTCCTTTAAACACAGTGTGCAGAAAGATTATTGTGTGTCCTCTGTGCCATTCCAATTGATTAAAAGGGAGATAACTTACCCTGCTTGATTCTCTCTTCTTGCTGTGAAGACCTTGCACAGAAATGGGAAGAGGAAATCTGCATTGCTGCATCACGTTCTGTCTCTAAATCAGCAGTGCTAGGGAACCACACAAATTGCTTGCTACACAAATTAGCTTAGATTGTAAAAAGCAATCAGCCACAGGGCTTGCTTTAGTCTGGATTAAGATATGGGTTAGGTAAATGAAGTTCAGCAACACAGTCCCATTCACAGTATCTTCCCTCATGTGTAGGACTGTAGTAGAGCCATGACAAGCACTTTTTCCTTTAATAATATACAGATAATGTTATAGTGTGCTGTGCCATCCCAGACTAACAGTTTTGACACATCATTGAAATATGCTGTCATGAACTACCTCTCACAGTACATGATACTTTGAGCAGCAAAAATGTAAACAAAATTGTTCTGAAGCTGCATTGATTCTGAGATAGATGGCTTGTGGTCATGAGTACGTATGACTATAAACCCTGCACATCAAAATGTCTTACAAAATCAATAAAAAAGTTTCTCATTTCTTGGTAGATGTGTCCTGTTAGGTATATGTAAGCACTCATGAGCTCTTACACTCACTGACTGATTTTTTTAACCACTGACTTTTTTATAAATTTCTGAGCCTCTGAAGTGGCAGACATGGGAAATGCCACTCAGTTTACCCCTGAGCAGCAGACTGCTCCTTACTTCATGCAGGCTCAGTTCAAATAGCTTCAGAAGCTACAGTTACATTATTGTGTAGTTCTTTGTAGCCTGACAAGGAGAGGTTTGAAAAATGGGACTCAATCACTAGAGACCTGCAAGAATTTTGGTGAGGAGTTGCAATCCTGTCTCATTGAGTTTTGCATGGTCATGGACAGCTGGAAAGATGATCAATGAAAAAAAAAATTCTACTGAAGACCATAAGCCACCTGCAGAAATAGGGAAATGCCTCAATATCTGGTCCTACTGTCATCCATAGAATTAATGGAAATATTTTACCAGAGTTCATATTTAGTAGCCATGTAAGAAATGGTACACCCAAAAGGAAATGTGCAGTTGCACTTTTTTTCTTCACTAGAGGGTAGGGTTTAACACGGAGGAGTAATGGCAGCCACATTTCCCTATGCTAAGCACTAGCTTTAAACTCAGGACTTGGAGTACTTGGAGGTACCAAGCTATGTGTGTGCTCTGTCTAATATCAGGAAGCTCAAACTCAATGTTACAGTGCTCTCAGTTCAAATGCAGCTGCAGGTCTAGCTCAAACTCTGACCATCTCCAGTGAAGATAAAAACTCCTTTATAAATTATTTTATAAAGGAGTAGAGATATAGATTAGACTATATCTCAGCAGCTATAATAAATAACTTTAGCTTCTCATCATTTTTAATAAATTCCACATATTTTCATTAATTGGGAATAAGATTTCTCATCCTTACAATAATTGGTATAGAGGTTAAACTCTTCATGGAAGTTACAAAAAGGCTGAATTAGGAAGAGATAGAATAAAACCATTTTAATTGAATTGTAAGAGATTTTAGTGAGGAAACTGGTTCATAAATATTTTGACAATGACAGCAGGCAGTAATAAAGTAATCATAATATTGAAATGCACAGGCCAAAACCACCAAGCTTGTTCCTGCCCTCTAAAGCAAGGTTTTGCAAGTGTGACTGCTTACATAAATATTAAATGACACAAAATGTATCATGTCTTCACTTGAGCACAGTGAAAAAGGAGTATTTCTACAAAATATGATTGCTAAGCACAGGTCTTACATGTTTTCAAATATTAATTTATATATTGCATAAACTGTTCTTAAAATGAAAAATGAACTCTTAGAAATGGATTATTAGATACTAATGATCGATTATTCAAGAAACATAATTCATTATTGTCCATAGCAGATACAGGCTAAAAGGCAGCTTTGGCTTAGAGTTTATCTAAAGCAGACATAAAACAGAGATACAGAATATGATACATATATATATGTATGACAAATAGAGTGGAGAAAAAATAAGTAATTATTAATAACAATTAGAATTTGTCAAGTATGGAAAATCAATCAAGAAGTTAGAAAGTGAGCTACATAAATGTGCATGGTTTCTAGAGAGATGAAAAATTAAAAAGATAAGAATAACAGAGATGAGTACATCCAGTGTTAAAGAAAGTCTAAGTTTGGTAGTGTCACATTTAAATCTAGTCGGCATAATTATCAATAGTGAACCATAAATATTTTAGCTCTGTATTTGGGAGAAAGTATCATGTTATTTTATTTCACATGCAGACTTTCCAGTCTTTTACTTACTTGGAAGGACTGCAGAAACCTGTGCTTGGCATAAATATTTCTAAACAGGTAGATTTGATAATATATATTCAGAAATCCTAGATAAGGAGATCTAAAGTTTGCTGATTCTCTTTCTAGTAAATCTTGGAACAGGGTAAATTCTGGTAAAATGAAATAACAACAATGATGAAGTGCCGCCTGTTGTTGCAGTATATAATGTCTTTTCCCTATTAAAAATGTCAAGCAGGATGTCCCAAGTAACTACATGCAGATTAGGCTGACACCCATCCCTGACAAAAACAAGAAAGTGCCAATGAAATTAAATTAATAAACACTTAAAGGGCAAGAAAGTAAATTATTTCAGACAGCAGACTTTATAAAGAGAAATTCTTGTCAACAAACTTGATTTAAACCTCAGACAACATGACAGATTTTGTTGATCAATATAATTGGGTAGAAATGATACATTATGATTTATTGCAAGGGGTTTGACTTCGTGACTTATGACATTCTAATGTACTGAACAGATGTCAAAAAGCTGTTGCCAATGAGAAATTATCCTGGATAGGAGTGATTTCATTGGACTCGCATAGACATTGGTACAAAGCCACATTTTAGTCAGTGATCCGGAAAGGAATGGAAATGACCCACCATGGAACCTGTGGGTGACACAAAGACTGGTGGGAACTGTAAACAAAGATGCAGTAATTCTCAGCAACTGAGATCACAACTAAAATGTGCTTTAACATACATTCACAGCTGTGCAACTACCTCCCAAATATATTACATTTAAGAAAGTGGTGACCTTGACAAGGTCTCTGGGTTGTAAGGGACATGCAACTACCCATGCACTGCCAGGATGATGCAACAGAAAGAGGTGAATCTTAGATATGAGAACATCTAAGGAAACAGCTGACTGGGTGTATTGGGTCTGGCTGAGATGGGTGGGCACCTGGCAACCAGCCAAGGTCAACCGACCACACTGGGAATGGTTGAAAATTTGAGGAGGGTCATATAAGAGCTACAGAATTTATTTTAGGAAATTTAAGGAAAAAATACCTTAAAATTGAAACTGCTCAATTCATTTAAGTAAACAGAAGATACTGTTTACTTAACATGATGGCAGATCCCCTTCCTGCAGACAGCACTAATGCGTATTCTAATCTGTCAGAGAATTTTAAAACTAATAATGTAAGAGTTTAACAAGAACCAGTGTATGAAAACTGAAGCCAGACAAAACCAAATTGAACTAAGATTGGAAGACCTTGTGTACACTATGGCTTTTCAAAAACAGAGTTATTAAATTTGCACAATTGGTGAATCAGTGTTTTCACAAATGATAATACAAATATTGGACTTCCATAACCAGTAGTACTAGACAAAATATACTGAGCTTGGCAAAGCAGTGCATGAACAATCTCATTGCTTTCTCTTCCACCTTATTTTCTCTGGATGAATGCTGAGTTACATAAGAGCATGAAAACTATTGCAAATATTCCACATCTGAGTTTGTTAATTGTTGCTGAATTTGGAAGACAAATTTTTTTTGGTAATGGTGATGTTTCATTTTGCAACTGTAATATTATACAATGCTTTTTCTCCAGAATAGTTACCAATTTCAAAAAAATATGGTTTGATCTTAACTATGTTTGGGCTTGCTCACTTCCCATTGCAAACATATCATTCCATCAAGTTTTATTTCTGCTAATGTTCACAAAAATAAATTGCATGTCATATGTCACAGAAATATTTCAGAACACATTAAACTCATTATCAATAAAGAGTCCCAAATAACAATTCCCATTCTCTTATAAATAGAAGTGACCTCTATTAGAAAAGTCAGAATTTAGAAATTCATGGTTATTTCCATTCTGGAGAACATATTTGTTGTGATGCAACAAATAAATATTTTTGCCTTCTTTCTCTCTTCTCCCCCATTGTCTGTAAGAACAAAACAATTCTAGTAGTAAAGCATGTTACAGTATTCAGCTTTTGTGACTGAACACTGCTGTAATTTTTAATGTCTTAATTATGAATGGAAACAAATTACGTTGTACTTGGAAAAGGCAGTAAACAGGAAACTGTGAGCAAGAAAGGAATCTATAAAAAGAAAACCCAGATAAGTCAAATTATACAAAGAACACCCAACTACACTTTGCTTGTCAAAACGATTGCAGTTTTCATCTATAAAAAGATGCTTCTGGGTGGTGACTCAAAACCCCTACATTTGCTATTTCAGATGTAATTTCCCTCATTCCATTCTCCTCTGGTGTCAAGAGTATAAAAAGAGACACACAGATTGCACACTCCCTCGGCAGACATTCTGTGAGCCAACACAACCTTTTCAGAACTAAGTTCTTCACTTTAGTCATACTTGGAGTTGTATTGGGCACAGGATTTTCCTGTGTGTGTAGGTAAAGGTGTGCTACAAAGTGAAGAAGGGCATTGAATTTGGCCATTCTATAGTAAGTTTTGCCATCCAAGGATACCTGGACTTTGTCTTTAGTTGGCTGGGGAGGCAGGACTGCACTGTCACTCTTCAGCATCAAGGGAAAAAACCTCATCCCCTCCATTTTTCTCTTTCTTTTCCTCTTTCCCTTGGCAGAGGGAGCATTGTTTTGTTTATTATTTGGAGTGGAAGGGGAGAGAAGGGTCTGGTAGTTCAGTTGGAGACTTTCCCTCTTGGTGCAGAGTTTCCCAAGGGATGAAATCCTGGTATTTCAAATTTATGACCTATACATATGCTGAGCAACATGTCTGTTCCCCAGTGTGCCCAGGGCTGCATTCACCTTCTGGGGAGATTCTTTATTCAGCTCTGCCTCTCTTTAAGCCTTTCTAGCAGCTGGTGCCCTTGTAAATTCAAGGGCTGCCCTAGGCCAAGAAAAGCCAGAGGCTAAAAAAAGGCTCTTGTCATCTGCTTTCACCCTTTAAATGTCTTGTAAGGGAGTCTGACTAAGTCTTATGGGAAGACAGCAGCTCTTTGCTGCCCAACAGCCCTGTCGAGACAGGGTCACCTTGATGTGTCCCTGCCAGGCAGGTCTGGCATAGGAAGTGCTTCAGAATCAGTCCAGCACATGGACAAAAACATTGCTCAGAACAGAGACAGGAACTGATAAGCAGAAATAGAAATAAGTGTCATGAAGGAGGATCTGTTTCTCTTCACTCAGATTAGCTGTTATTATTTATTTTTCAATCCGAATTTTGCACAGGCTGACATTTAACAGAATAGAATTTTCCTATGAAAGCTGACTCACATTTAGAGCATTGGAAGGTGAGGACATTCCCTGCTGCCAGTGGTTGGCATGTCAGTTGCAAGCAGTTGCAAGCAGTCTGAAGTATCCATTGTAAAAGATGTGTGAATTTTACAAAGCTGAGCCAGAAGTTTCCACATACATTCTTTCTTTCATTTGTTTTCTATTTTGAATTTTTCTTTGTGTCTGGCTGCAACAGTGGAAAGACATGGGCATTTTGAAAAGGGACCACATCTGTACTGCATTTCTTTGAAGCCTTTGTTCAAACTATAGGTGAAAAACACTCATGATAAATGTATCTGGTGCATGGCACTGAAAAGGGTGTGTGTTGAATCCATGAGGCACTTCTGGTCGTAAATACAGCTTGATAAGCTAAACAATACAACCATTTTCTTTGTATGTAGAAGAAAATTCATTTTAGAGATTATTCCTACATATTATTTTGTCTGTGATTCTCAACACTTACTAGTGAGCTAAGCTCTCTTGATACTGTATAGCCTCAGAAGCGTAAGTAATCATAACCAAGACCCTGAAAGAACATTAGTTTTTCTGTAGATAAATAAATTCCTTTCCAAAATCTGTTACTAAAATATTATGGATGAAGAGCTTGGGAGTCAAAAGTTAAGAAAATGTCATATTAGCATATACAGCCTTGACTCAGCTGCACAGGCATATTTAATATGTACTCTTACCTTCTTAGTCACAGTCATTGGCAGTGTATCATGAGTGAGCAGGATGCAAGGTCTTGTGTATGTTGATGTTGTTTCTGATAAAGCCTGGTCCATCCCTATGGTTTTATTAATTACGTGAATGTTCCATTAGTAAAATTCAGGTGGCACAGCAGCTATGGCTTTCATGGATTTTCAGAGGAATGACAGGCTGTATGTCATTAAACAGTGAAGCTGTCAGATAATTTTAGAAAGAAAGTGAATCCTCCATATGTCTCCCTTTCAGAATGAGTTTCATTTTCTGTGAATGGAAAGAGTGTCTGAATTTAGAACTGAAATCCATTCATTTACATCCCATGTATAATGTAGTCTTTGACAACTAAAGAATTTTACCACAGTTCTTTGTTGATATTCTGATCTGCAGAGACCATCCTCTGTTGGTTGAGAGAATAATTAGCCTTTCATATATAATCAGCCCTGAGCCTCATCTGAAAAAAAAAAATCTCAGGATGCTATATAGGTATATAAAATCCTTATTCAAATAATTCCCTCTTGTCTTGTATTACAGTATGAAAGCAATTTAAGGAAATAGTCTTAAAAACTCAACTCCTTTAGCCTGTTGTTTGATCTGTTTTCCTACCACAGATCAAAAAGTGCAGCAAGTACAGTAATTAAATTCACTGTGTGTCCCAGAGCCATGTATTCCTGACAATGTTAATGTGCCCTGTTCACATGTACTTTGTGTTCCTAACGATATTCAGCATAGAATAGAGATGGGTCTTTGGAGTGAAATTTCATTTTATTGTATCACTAAATACTAAAATCTGGTGGCAGATGTTTAAAAACTCTGCTAAATTTCCCTTAATTTACTTAGAGTCTTATAAAAGCCTATGCTTTATTTGGACATAAGAAGTCTTCAGTGTCTGATTTTCTGGTTGCATTCATTGTAACTCCAAATTTCTGTGTTCTATATATTTCAATAAATTTGTACACAGTGAGGACACTGGTATTTTCCACTTTGTGAAGAATAGGAAAAGGACTGAGAAAAATATAAAAGGAATGGCCTTTCAAATGAAAATGCATGTTCTGGTTCTCTATCATTGTGTGATAGGCAATCATAGATTTGTTCCTGGTGATTGAATAGAAGAAATAATCACATTCATAAGTGAAGTTTCTGGAATTTTGTGTGTTGATAAAAGGCTTTTGCTGGTTAGGAATTGTAGGAGTCAAAGGGAGATTACTGTGGAATGGATGTTGCATGTGGCAAAGGTGTATAGGTTCAGAATTGCTTCATGACACTGAAGAATTTACAGGTTTCCTGATCTTAGACAATGGGATATTTCTGTCCAAAAGGTACTGACTCCTTCTGAGTGCTGGGAAATGCTTTTCAATTCTTTAAACCTTCTGTTGCAGTTACCAGGACTCCTGAGATGAGTACTAGGTGCGGGAGTTCTGTCAAATCCAGAAATTGGGGGGGGAGGGTGGTTTGAAATTCAGAGCTAATTAAATTTGGAGGGAAAAAAAGGAGTCAAAAAATAAACAACAACAACAAAAACCAGCTCTTTGAAAGTGAGGAAATCTGCTTAAAGGTGTACAAACTGCAATTTCGACCTTTCCTTAGCATGCAGTCTGCATACGCTGTTCTTTCTCTTACAGCGATTTTAACATGTTCTTTCTGGGTCAAGGGCTTTTTCTAAAGTTTTATGGAGTGCGTACCTTGTAATATGAATTTTGAACAACTTCTTGTAAACCTCATGGGTAAGCTGAAAATACGTCCAAGGCCATGAATTAGAGCTGCTGTCATGTTTCCATAGGAGCCCCACTTTTGGAAGACAGTGAAGCCGCAGATTTCTGCTACACACAGAACACCTCCTGCTGTCTGCTGAACAGCCATGGGCCAAGCTTCTAGCTCTTATATAGTCCCTTTATAAACTCATTAGTGAGAAGCCCTGGGTTTGTTGGTAGCTTAAAGGGCAGTTTCCAGATGTTGACATCTGTGCTGATATGCAGCAGCTGTGCTCAGTTGCTCTGTGGTTATTTCCCAGCAGTTTCCTAGGTTACAGTTGGCTCCGTTTTGTTGCTAGTTACAGCTTTCTTATAAAAGCTGGTTAGTAATCGCACCCTCCATGTCACCTCAACCAGGAGGAGTCTGCCTATGTCCATTTTCTGGATGCCTCAGGAAGCCCCAGTATGGCTGAGCTGTGGGATGTGGAAAGAAATTCTGCCCTCTCTTGTCTCAGCAGGCTGTGCTTCCCAAAATCTGCAGTGCCCCATTCCCATCTCTCAAGCACTAGGAAGTGCTTCAATACCTGGGTCCTTCACTGGAATATTCAAATTTTTATGGTAGGAATTCCTGGAAAAGTGAGATTAAGTGCCAGTCCCAGGAGTAGAAGTTAAAGGGATCAATCCTCTGACCCGATGCACAAGGAATTTCAGTTTGAGAATTTCTGAAGTTTCTGAAGTGCTTCCCACATTCATTCAAAAATGCAACTGATAAGCTTCAGGAGTTGTGACTCACTGGAGACAGCAGAGTCAGTTAAAAGCTGAACCAGAATGAGAAATTGGTGTTCCTCTGGTTTCTACTTCTTAAATTGCAATGGTATGGGTATTTCAGATTACTGTTAGCTACCCTGGAGATTATTATCAAGTTACTAGTTCAACAATTGCTGTTAGAGCACTATTATTTCAACAGAAATAATAATAATAATAATAATAATAATAATAATAATAATAATAATAATAATAATAATAATAATAATAATAATAATAATAATAATAATAAATGGATGTGTTACCTTCAGAAGCAAACATATAGCTCCAATAGATGCAGCAGTCATAATGGCTTCCACACATAAAAGAAGTCCTGTTAGTAAACCAAATTTTGTTGCAAATCTATATATGTTGTCTGACTGCTTCAGCGTCTTGTAAAAAACTCCTCTATTGTCTTTGGAAAGATATGCTTGATTTTTATAATGTTCCTAGTAAAAGGAAACTGAAGTATTGTGTTTGTTTTCTTGTTATCATCCAACAAGTAATCAAGTTATAAAGTATTTGGTGGCAACTTGGATTTTTACTTAACTATCGGAGCAGTTAATCCATTCAGCTGAAGTACATTTACCTCTATTTATAGTTAATGATGTATACAACTGTTAGCTAACTTGGGAAATAGGCTTTTTATTATTCTACCCACTGTGACGAAGTTCTACAAAACCCTTAAAAATATGAGTGGGCATATATACATAACTAGCCTGGTTTCCTCCATTTGAGAAGTATCTACATAGAAAATACTAATATAAAGAACAATTGAATTTTAAAAGGAAATTATCAGATTACATTTGCTCAGATTGTAAATGTTGCAAAATCAATCTGGAAAGAAGCGATAAATCAATAAACATTTTATTTTAAAGTATTCACTGATTAGTGAAAAATCTGTTTTCTTTACTTCCACATTAGTCCTTACAGCACAGAAAGAGAAGCTCAATGCTGGTGTAAAAGGTCTTGAAGTAAAATCTGGTTTGAAACTTACTGGATAAGAGAGCAGATGTGGATTTCTTCATTTAATTACTCAGACTGTTTCTAACAGTAAACTGCAAAATGTAAAAACAGTGTCAGTTTTATAAAGTAAAGAGGAGTATTTTGTAATAGGTTATGAAATATAGGCGCCTTTTAACCTAATCAGTTCACTTTCAGGATTGCAAAAAGCAATATAAAAAGAAATGAAAAAAATAACTGTGATCTGAAGAAGTTCAAGGGTAAAAAATGTACCAAGTTATATAGCATTCTTTCTTGCCTTTTGTTCATGGTATAACTAAGAGAGAATTTAGTCTCCCTGTTTCAAATATCCATTAAAATGCTTTTTGATTCTACTTTTCAGCAGAAAAACAAGATGGGGTCAACTTCTGCTACTCAGATTTATAAAGATACATAGGAGTGCTATTGATCTGGAGGAACTGGAAGAGCCCCAGTAATCAAAAAAGAGGTTAACTGCTGTCAAGAAGTGCTGTTTCTTTAAGCTTATACCGAAGGCTGCATAATTTGTAACAGACTGGAAAGAAGAACTGGTTTTGAAGCCCTGCATTTTGGATTTGGTTTTAACTTCTCATTTCATATATAGTTTTTCATTACTTAATGTAGTGCCATATCTATTTTTATGTAGTCAGCATCTCATATATGAAGAATCAGTTTCTGAGCTGTTCTCCCAGCAAGGGCATCACAGAAAGTGCAGTTTAGTGCAAAAAAGTTGTAAAGGAATGAGGAATGCTTTCCATTTTGAGTTTCTTCTGGCATTGACATGACCCTCAAGATAGGTTGGTAAGCTGCAGGGTGGATCAGCTTACTGTAGCTCCTACAGTCAGTTGGTGTAGCTGTCATGGCATGAACTAGGGCCTCATTTTTGGCTCTACTCCCCAAGTTCCTACTGCCAGTGCTTGTTGGAAGCAGTGGTGGGTGGTACCAGTGCCAGCACCATTGCCCTGGTACCAGTACGACAATAATGCCCAATTCTAAATGTGTGTGAATTGAAGCCGGTATTACTGTGCTCCTACCTGTGCCACTCTGGGCAGCTCATCTGGCCTTACCGAGTCCCGCCTGGCCCTGTAGCACCTCTATGCCCTGCCCCAGTGCCAAGCACAGGCACACACCTGGACTCTGCACTCAGGCAGAGGCAGAATGTCCTCGCTGTGGCAGGTTTGGGGTCCACCATGCCTGTATGGTGCCACCCGGGGCAGGCATGTGCAAGTCCCAAGGAAACAGTAGGGTAAGAAGAAACAACTGTGATACTGTGTCTCACACCTTCTCAGACTCCAGTTAGCTAAGGATACTTCCTGAGACTAATGTGTTTGTAATTATTTCCACTGAATTTGTCTGCCATCCACTTGACCAGGCTCTCTTGAAAAGATGTAGATTTCCAGCTTGCATAACAATAAGGTCCACAAGCATATTGTGCATGGCGTGGGGAACCACTTCCTTCCAATCAACTGCTTTGAACTTCATTCCTACTGTCTTCATTTGATGCCTCCTAAATGTTTTACTGAATCACGGTAAAAGGTCACAAAATACACAGTTAAGTTAACCTGCTGCTTTATCATCCAGTCTTGTAAGGTTCTTCTGCATGGCTTTACAATCAGCCTTCATTTTTGCCTCTCTAAGCAACGCACTGTCATTGGAAAACTTTTTCATGTCGCTGCAGACTCCCACCACGGTGAGACAAACAGCAGCTCCTGGCAAGCATTCCTGGGGAGCTCCACTCGTGTTGCACTTGCACTGCAAAAACTGGCTGTTTACTCTCTGCTTTGTGTCTGCCTGCAAAATACCACCTACTCGTTTCTGTGTAGGCCTCAGCTCTCATAGTCCATCTACCTAGTCCCTTTGTGGACACTCTACAGTCCCTGTGAGCTGACATCTATCTGCCAGCAGCTCTGTGCTGCTCTGAAACACCTAAATCAGATTGCTGTACATGTGCAAGTGTCTGGTTTTCATTCTAGGACTTTAAATACTGCAGTATTTAACTTCTGTGCACCCATGTGCTTTATTGGATCTAGCCTGAAGTACACACGAACACTGTTCCTTTGTATAGAAACAGTAGACTAGAAAAGCATTTGAAGGTACTACCTTTTTTCCCTTTACTACCTTTTTTTCCCTTTACTGGGAAACCCAGCTACACTTCTGAAAGACTGATAATGTTGGGCTGAGGATGTCTACACAGTCAGGAGGCTGAAGCCTTTCTTTTACCTGATCTTCCTCTGATACTTCTCTCTCATCAGTAAGCCATTGGATCTCTGAAGTCATCCATCACTGAAATGGGGAAGCTTACGTGGGAGAGAGAACTAGACATGCTTTGGACTCTGGGAGAGACCTGCTGCAGGGCATCTCTCAGTTTTTTGCAGGTGGATCTCAGCTGTATCTGCTGCACGTGAAGCTGCAGGACTCCTTTCACAAACCCCTTCACAAACACACACCAAAAGGGATTGCATAATCCTAGAGGTTAAGTCAGTTTTAATATATGGCTTCATGTTGTTCAGAAGACATGAAAACCTCTCCCCAGTGATTAGATTTTATTTCAATAGAATTCATTTATGTACTTAAGCATGATTCTCATAAGGAGAGTGAAAGACAAACACAATGCAGATTAATCATTACAAAATAATAATTACATGAAATTGACTTCTATTTTGAACCCAAGAGGTATTGACCCGAGATGGACAGTAATGCATTCTTACTGGATATTACAGCTGGACCTCTAGCCAGCCTTCCCTCTGAACTGGCACACTTTTTCTTTAAAAGAAAAGCATGGTGAAAAAAACAAGAAAGAATTTTCCAGGTCTGGAGGCAGATTTTATTAAAAACATACCAAACTAGATAGTACACATACTCTCTCTATATATATGTATACATCCATGTACACTCAGAACTATATATACATATACGTATTTATGTCCCATATGCTGAACTAGAATAGTGCAATAATTTTAAACGGAAAAGATTCATCTTTCAGTGTGTCATTACAAGTGCACCATTATTTCCATATTGCTTTCCAGCCCATCAACTATTAGTGGCTTTGTAGGCTGCAACAAACTTCGCGAGAGCCCTCCAGACTTTTAAGAACTCATCGGCTTTCTGTGAGGACTTATCTGTGGATTTGCTGCCTTTTTCATACAAATCCCCTGTGCCACCTGGAAGATTCCCACCCTGAATTCATGTCCTAGCTGCCAGGACTCATTTGCTATTCCACTCTGTACTCCCACAGTTTCCCCCACATCTGTATGCACTGGAAGGGCAAGCAAGTTCCTGCTCTCCTAGGAGTGCAGCACAGGACCCAGAGGGCAGAAGCCACAAGGCAAAATGTAGCTTTCCTTTCCTCCATTCTGAACTTTCCTAACAAAACCATGATATTGTTGTGACGAGAGAGCCAACTACAAATGAAGTACATGTTTGTACTCTCTGTTGCACACCTAATATGGAAATCATTCAAAAGCTCTGTCCTTAGATTTTTATTTGCTATGCATTTTACTATTTAATGCTATGCATTAAATAGACATAGATGATTCATGGATTACCACTAGTTGATACTGGCTTGAGAATGAGCCTATATTTAGCTTTCTTCTTCATAACTGCCTTTTCCTGTATAGGTTTTGTCTATGAGCTCATCTTTGTTCATGACATAAAAATTCTTCTGTTGGAAATAGCAGTGGTGTCACAAGCAGTGCGTTGGGGTCTTACCAAGCATGAATCAGTAGGAAGGTTGAAAGGAAGCAGCTTCTACTTGGCTACCTTGTTAGTCAGCACTCACAGAAAAAAAAAAAAAAAATCCTTCCCAGAACAGAATGGGGATTATTTGATGGGAGAGAGATTTGGGAGTTGTTTATAGAAAAGTCCCTAAAGCCTTTGGACTAAAACACAGCTGCAGTGCTGAAAGCAAATCAGATGCTGGATTGTATTGCTGGGGTAAACAAAGTGAAGCAAAGCCTAGAAGGGGATGGTCTTGTTACATAAGACACCACTTACATTGCATCAAAAATGCTGTAACTCCTATTGTGTCCTGTGCCTCAGGGTGTAATTGCTCTTGAAACAAAGGAACAAAGCAGAACAACAAAAATGATGACAAGTTTCAAATAGTTAAACACTGAAATGCTGGATAATATGAAGTTTTCTTTCCATGGAGGAAGAAAAAAAAAAAAAAAGGAAAGAAAAGAACACCTTTTTAGTAACCTATTGAAAGTGTTTGGGTTCATCATACAAAAAGCTAACCAGGATCCAGGTGCATTTCTTTTTTCACAGTCACAGAGAGCAAAAAATGAAGCTAAGTAATGTGAAAATCAGGTGATGGAAACATAATGAAGGCTAATGATCACATAAAATAGGTTACTGGAAACCTATTGAGGGCCTTTAAAAGGTATCTCTCTGCCTTTCAGAACACACAGCAGAAAAAAGGATAGAGACTTACAGGATCACAAAAGAAAATGATATTGGGAGCACAAAGAGGAGTAGATTTAACAATGGGACATGTCACTCTGTTCTCTACTTTGTAAGTTCTTACCCTGTGTTCATCACTATGTATCTGCTCCATGTTTCTGTTCCCTCTTTATCAGCAGACTTTGCCTGTCAGAGTGTGAGATGAGCTCACATTTTTTTATCCTGTTTTTGTATGGAAATAAGTCTCATGTAACAGCACTGTTTCTATGTCTTGCTGATCTTTCACACCACTGTAGTAACTTGGTAACCTGTGGGGCCAATTTTAACCTCCTGTTATCAGATATATTTCCATAAATTTCATTAATAGGTAGTGGGATAGAAGAGAAAGAGAGAGACTTTTCAAATATCCTGAGCTGCATTATGAGCTCAAGCCTGATCAAACATCAGAAAACCCATTTTTCTCAAACTCATTAAACAAATGTCTGCAAAACTGTCTCAATTGCTAAAGCTCATAGAAAAGCTTTCTTAATTTCTTTCATTCTGCAGAACTCTTAAATGGGAGGAGTTTTTGGGTTTACATAAAACTGAAGAAGACAGTATATATCTCACAGCCGTGCTCAATATTCTAGCTGTACCAAGTGTTCCAGCAAAAGATATTAACTGTCTCCAGAGATCTTTCCCTTGAACAAGATACTACATCTCAGCATATATACTATGACATAAATTATATTATATGAAATGGATGCAGAAATATCAGGTGTGGATTTATAAAGTATCTTTACAGCTAAAAAAATATTTTAAAAAAATCTTACAATGTGCAGTCAATGTTATTCTGTTTGATTTTTGAGGTATTTGTTCATTTATCTGCTTTTGTATCAAAGCTGTATTTTAGTCTTGCATGTGGATTTTATATGACCATTACTCCCAGGAAAAAAAACCCTGCAAGAGAAGCTCACTCTTGAATATGAAGCACTTCAGTAGTGTGGAACCCACTGCTTCAAGAGGACATTAAGACAAGTCAGCTAGGAGATATTTTTAAAAGTTGATTTGCAATCAATATTTAGATATTTACACCAGGCAAAACCAATATGTATTCACAGGACAAAGAGGACAGGTATTAGTTGTTCATTGTAATGGTCTGGACATGCTTCCCATCAATCTTATCTGTAACTGATTGTTTAACAAAATTAGGAAGTATTTTCTGTTTTCAAAGAATACCATTAAGAAATTTTATTAACGGCATTCTTGAAAGATTTCTTCAAGAGAGAACTGAAATTTGTTGGTTTAATGGCTTCTTTTTCTTTCTGTCTTTTTTCCAAAATTGCAAAAGACTGAACACTGTAAATCCAGTAGTCCCTGATTCTTGCTAAACATATTGCAGGGTCAAGATTTCCAAGCATGTTGATACATTACTTACTGTTGCTTGATAAATGAATAGTTGTCATGGTTTAGCCCATCCCCCCAGTATTGGGGTAGAAAATGGTGAACTCCAGGTGAAATTCCGGCCGAGTAGCCAATCAAAGGCTTTTGTGATGTCTCTATGAATGACATATTTAACAAACCGGAAAAGAAACATGTTACGCAGAAGAAATTAAGGAGTTAACGTGGCTTAAAGACTTATCTTAAAGACTTTTTCTTCTCCTTCTTCCTCTAGACTGTTTTTGAAGAAAAGAAGGAGGGGTGGTATTTGTAAATACATGTTTGTTATTATAAGAAAACTAGTTAGAGTTGTGTATATAAATATTCCCTTAGTTCTTATTGTGTAGCAATAAATTTTAATATTAATTCCCATGTCAAGAAATCTGTTTTGTCTGCGCGACCTTTTCTTACCTATTAGCCAAATTTATGGGTTGATAAAAACTGTGCAGAAATCACAGGGTTAAACCATTGACAATAGTGATGATTACTGGTTTGTAAGAATCCTTTAGAAATTCCATATTTTCTAGAAAACATGAACCCACTAAATTTTGTTTAATTGGAAACACTGGACTATTCTAGTTACAGATATATCTATATGAATTAAATTGCAGGCTGCAAAATTTGTGTCTATACAGGGCTGTGGTATGATACAGTAGAGTAACCATGGCATTTCAAGTGCCTATCACAATTATAAATAGAAGTGTGTCTTGAGAAATATTAAGGTTTGTTTAAAAAAAAAGAAAAACATCTTTCCAAACTCTCTCTTCCATTATTTAATTTTTGTTTTAATGAAGAACCTTTTGGAGAAATTGCTATGCTTGAATAGCATGAAGAATATACATAACATTTTATTTCACTCACCTGTGTCCCTGCCTATTGTTCTCATCAGCAGTCCAAAAGTGAAACATTTCATAAGCTATTTGCTCTTTAACGGCCATTTAATTGTTATGCACCTCATTTCTTTTGTTTAGTGGTTAAATTTAAAAAAAAATATATTTACTTTGAGTTTGGGGCTATTTTCTAATTTCACAGAATATTCCAAGGTGTGTATGTTGCTGTAAGATAACACCGGCAGGTCACTAGAAGCGTTTGCCTCTGCCTTATACCTCACAACACCCACAAGGCATGTGTTATCTCAGAGTACCACACGTCTTGTTAAGCCTTCCAGTTTCTGTGGCTGATGGGCAAGTGTACTGTCAGGGTCTTAACAGAAGTGCTACTTTTATATGTTTATAGCTCTTCCATTGTCTATAGTTCAGTGCTAAGATGCACATCCATTGTATATCAGATGTGTGTAATGGGAAGGCACTTCGACTAAAGTCAAGAGAGGGATAGGCATAACACTAGTTTCCTTTGAAAATCTGTGGAAGTGTGGACACATTTTGAGTGCAGCGCTCCTAGTGGGCTGAGATGGCCCAATAGAAACAACAAAAACACTGCCAATATGTCAGATTATTTTCTTGTTTAAGAAAGAAATTCAGTAGAGAAGGCATTAATTAAACAAGATTTACAAAGACTTGCTGTAGGTTGTCTTGTCAATTATCAGGTGTAAAAAGAACGATGTATTGGGAAGGCGCCATGTAACTAATCATGTGGGTTTAGTTGCTTGGCTTTATATATTTCTAATACAAACTCATAGAAAATCTGAATGAAATAAATTTGCTGTGCACCAGGAGTAAAGACCTGATGAAAAATTTCACTTAAGCATCTGCTTGTACTTGAGATTAATTTGAGCGAGACTATTTAAATGTTTTAAATAATGCCTATTCTTAATGGGGACCTAATGTCTAGCCTTCTACTCTCAGGCAGTAGACATCACTCTCATTAAGAATTATACATCTTAATTCATTGTGTAATGCCATGTGTGTGCATTCTTAGCAGTCATTATGCAATTATACATCTTAATTCCTTGTGTAATGCCATGTGTATATATCCTTAGCAGTTATTATGCAAGACAAAAACATGTAATTTGATCCCACAGTGGCAGTGGCATCTTCCAAAAATCAGAGAAATTCCTCTTATTTAATGGAAGGCTTTTCAAAAAATAGCAAATTTGTATATTATTGCTTGACTTCAAGGGCAATTCCTTTCTTTTTCTTTTTAATTTACTGTCACATTAATAGTTTTGGTGGTATATATACATTATAAATACAGAAAATCATGGTTTTGCTTCTCATAAAGTTGTTTCCCTTTGAAAACTCATCTGTGACTCATCAAGAAAAGCTGCTGTCATGTAATTCTGCTTGTGTGTATGTGTGTGTGTGTGTTCGCTGAGCAGACGGCTAGCTAGTTAATTCAAGCATCCGGGATGGTGGACAAGCTAGAGCAAATAGTCGTTAATTCTGAATTTTGAATCTTATCTTAACCTTATCTTAATGCTCATCTTAATGAGCATTTAACAAACTCCCTGATGTGGACATGGATTCCACAAGGGCTAGAGTCCACGAGCAGAGGCTGTATAAAATGAGCTGGACCTAAGCATGGGATTAATTTCCAACTTGTTCCCCTGACCATGAGATTGAATAAAATGTTGATACAAACCTTGAATTTTATAGCTTTGGACCATTTTTAATTGGAAAACATAACACCTTCTGTTAATGGAAAATCAAAATTGAACTGTAAGTCAAATTGCATCCTTTTCCCATTAATACCTACCAGGTTTTCATGAACTACAATTTTCTCATAAAGCAGCTGAGAAAAGTGTTGCACAGTTGATTCTCCAGTGGGAAAATAACACATATCACAACTTACAGGGGCCAATTAAAGTCCATCTCTATATGACAAACCCGATTTTGCCACTTCAGTGCAGGCAGGCATGCTTCTCCTTTTTTTGTTTTCCTGCTTAGAGAAAAATTTCAACCTCCTATGTATCCAAAAATGAGATTGATTGTCGCACTCAGTTGTGGCACACAGTTGAAGTAAACATACTACATAAAGGTAAGACATCATAAGACTCCAAACAAGGTTTGCTAATGATGCTTATTTATCAAAAAGCTACAGTAATAGCCCCCAAATTCTGCAGTAAGATAACTGGGAGCTGTAGTGGTTTCGGGCCATTATTGTTGAGTGTTTTTAAGATGGCTTACAAAAGTAACCTTTCTTTGTTTTCACTGTGATCTGGCAGGATCCCTTTGAAGCCAAAAAAACAAAAATACAATGGGGTCATACAGTAACAGTGTCTGTTTTCTTTTTTCTTTGCATTAATTCCCAATAGCAAAGGAATTTTAATTTTTAGGGGAAAATATAAAAAAAAATATATTTTCCCACCAGATTATAATTATTTCAAGGAAAATTATACATTTCTATTTATCAGTGACTCATTAGTATGTTTCTTTCTCCTTTGATTTATGCAGAAAGAAACCCCCCCAAAAAAGCCAAAATACTGTGATTAGCAATAGAATAGAACCACAGACATCTATGCTCAAGTAGTGGGGATTAGAGACACATTAATAATTTCCACGAGCTCAGTTACCTCTAAATAATATATAGAAAAAACGAAGTTTCTTCCTTTTTTTTCCCCCCTTGATTAATTATCTGCTTTCTGTTCGGGTCCTGAATACAGAATTTAGTTCATGCTACCCTAATTACCATTGACTCATTTGCATAAAATGCCTTAAGGACATACCTCAGGAGACAGAAAGGATGAGTGTCTCCAAACACATCCCTTTTTGTTCCTATCCCAAGAATACTCCAAAGTCATGTGGCTTCATAGCTGGAAGGCTTCCAAGTGTGGCTGCTTCCAAGTCTTTTGAGAGCAGGGACAGGGATGAGAAGAAGAGATGATACACCTTGTGTTTGACATTAGTATTGTTCTTAGTGGTTGGTATAGTGATATTGTTAGCATTGTTATAATCATATTATTGCTTTTATTAAGTTCTAATAGTAATTATGGTGTTATTATGTTGTTTTCGTATCTTCAGGAGCCAAGTGAGAAGGGTAATGCTTCCAGGTGTGAACAAAAGGAAAATGAAGATATTGAGAGAGAGGTAGTAAAAAAAAAAAAGAGATTTTTCAATCACTTTTTTTTAAGACAAAAGGTTTTTAAAGGCATGGGTAAAAAATTGAAAAAGAAAGATAGTTAGTGGCTTGAATTTTGTTTCAGGAATGCAAGGAGGAGAGTCAAGATATAAATGTAGCTGGAGAAATGGAAAGAAAAAGTGAATTTAGATGGAATACATTGGAAGAGTAGTAAGGGGGGGGCAGCCCAGGAGAAGGTGCATTAGTGCAGCAGAATGTCTCAAGTGACAAATATTTAGGTGTGTGCTGTGCTTGTCTAGTGAATCTTGATGCCATACAACCAATATGAATTCATATCCTAGATGTCAGAAACAGATACGTAGGCTCTGATCCTGAGCAGCTGTAAATTAATGTAGCTTCACTAGAGAAAATGGAGTCATGCCCATTTCCATAAGCCCAGGGACTGGTCATAATGGCAAGAAATTTCACATGTAATCAGATCATCAGAACACGACCTAATTATCACGTAAGATCAATTCTTGAACTTCCTTTCTTATTAAAAACAAACAATGAGCCCTATCACACTGGTTTCTTAGAAGCAGTAAATATTCTTCAGCCATGCATGCTTATTCTGAAGACATAGATGATTTACATTGCAGTCCAAAAACTTTAAAAGATTTGCCATTTCAGAGTTCTTCTGAGAACGAAAACTGTCAGTAGGTGCAAGGATCTCCTAGAGGTACTTGGAGGGACTGGATCATGCTTTCCTAGATTTCAAGCAAACTTTGTTTCAGCCAGAACTGGTATTGGGATGCACTATGTTTGATTTGTCTTCTTGCAGTGGATCTTTTGAACCAAGACTATTTAAGGAATATTTTTTAGTCAAGCGTAAATTGTTTTTATTCAGAGGTCTGGTCTCCTCCCACATTACTGACAAGTTCCAGCTTGGAGCAGTCCTTCTGTAGCCATGCAGATATATGTTTCCTTAGGATATAAGGGTTGTATCTCCTTTACTGAGAAACGGGTAAACATCTGGGCTTTGGTTTAACATAATCTATTGTGCCATCCAGAATGTAATTCCATATCATATGTTTAGTAGCAGTGAAATTTAGGCTAATCGTGTGTCCTAGGACTGTCCTATACCCATGTGTGTGGAAAAAATTTCTGTGCAGTCGCCCAAGATTTTCTTCTCTTTACTGCTAAATCCCACCGTTGAAAAACAGCAATCAGCTAGAGGAGAAGGAAAAACTTCTTTACTTCCGGGGTGATAGAGCGCTGACACAGGCTGCCCAGAGAGGCTGGGGAGTCTCCTTCAAAACGCACCTGAACAAGACCCTGCTCAACCTGCTCTAGGTGAAGCAGCAGGGGAGTTGGACTAGATGGTCTCCAGAGGTCCCTTCCAACCCCAACCATTCTGTGATTCTGTGATTCTTTGACCTTGCATCTACACTGGAAGTAACACGCCTTTGAGGGTCCCCTGTTGCACAAGTTCGCCCTTGGTAAAACCAGGCAGAAAGTGACTCCCAAGAGTAGACCCTAGATACAGTTGCACCTGAGAAGTACCTTTGCATCACATTAACCCACTAATGGTGACATATACATAGGATTCTCAGATCATTCAGAATCAGGTCTTGATATGCCAAAATAAAAGATAAATAAAATGTTGCACAGATTCATACCTGATAAAATGTAGTAGTCACATTTTGCGGTTTTCAATAAACAACTGGAAAACAGAAGCACCAAATAATTGGGATTGGGAAGGATGTCAAGATAATCTAGTTCAAGCCAACCGCTACTCAAAACAGGGTCAGGTGGAGCAGGTTCCGCAGGTTAGTTCAAGTGAGGTTTTGAATGTCTCCAAGAATGAAGACTCCACAACCTCTCTGGGCAATGTGTGCCTGTGTTCAACATCTAATAAATAAGATCTATTGCTCTATCTTTGTCTGTCCAAGCCAGGTTATGAGTTTCATCAGGAACAATTTTGCATTCATATATCTGTGCTGACTACTCCCAATCATCTTCATGCCTGGAAATGGTTTCCAGGATTAATTGCTCCATCAGCTCCCCACATGATCAAGCTGAGGCTGACTAGCCTGTAGTTCTCTGGATCATCTTTATTTCTCTTCTTGAAGACAGAAGTAACAGTGAGGTTTTTTTCAGTCCTCCCCTATAGACTTGATATGTCCAGTTTGTTTAAATATTCCCTAACTTGATCCTTCTTCAGCAAGGCCAAGTCTTTCTTACTCCAGACATCCCAGGTCCCAGGAATCTGGGATTCCTGAAGAGAAGTATTGCCAGTAAAAACTGTAGTGAAGGCGGCATTGGATACCTTGGCCCTTTTCATGTACTTTGTCACCAGATCCCCTGCCCCATCCATCAGCAAACCCACACTTTGCTTGGTCTTTCTTTTGTTGCTGATGTACATGCAGAAGTCCTTGATGCCTTTTGTGTTGTTTACCAGATTTAAGTCCAGGCGGGTTTTGGCCTTCCTAACACCATCCGTACATGTTTGAATAGCATCTCTATAGTCATCCTGTATCCTTCCTCCCACCTTTTGCATGCTTCATTTTTATGTCTGAAGTTAGTCAGGGGCTTCTTATTCATCCTGTAGGTTTCCTACTACTTTTGATTGACTTCCTGATGGTCAGGGTGGATGATTGTTGAGCTAGAGGAGATGATCCTTGAACATCAGCCACTGTCCCAGACCCTCATTTTCTCCAGGGCAAGCTACAATGGTATTCTTTAGCCCGGAACAGGCCAAGGTATGTTATCCTGAAGTCCAGGTTTATGGTCCTTATTTTTGCCTTGTGCCCTCCTCTCAAGATCTCAAACTCCATCAATTCAGGGTTGCTGCAGCCTAGGCTGCCTCCAGTCTTCACATATGAAACCACTTCTTCCTTGATGGAAGTATGAGGTACAGTAGACCATATCCCCTTGTTGGCTCCTCCATCACTTGTGACAAGGAATTGTCATCAATGCACTCCAGAAAACTTCTAGATTGCTCATGCCCTGCTATGTCATCTCCCAGGCAACTAGAGAAATGATGTGCATGTTGAATGATTTGTATATCTGTCAGAAATCCAGAGAAAAGTAAGAAAAATGCTGAGTTGTAAAATTATCTTGATAAACATGAAATATTTATGGAGCATATTTTTTGTAGACAGGGATCTTGCTACCTGTCAGCGTGACAGGACAATATTTGTTGATTTTTACACATGTATATGTATTCAGAATCCAAAAATAATTTCTTTTGCTAAAATCTTTAATGTGTGGTTCATCAAAACGGTGCTGAGACAAGTGGCAAATTATTTGTATTTCCTGTAAACCAGGTAATATGCTGAGGTAGATTTCAGGGATCATTTTTGGTAGTTTTTATAATTACTTTACAGAAAATGTCTAGGATCAACAAACCAGAAAAGAATTAGTTTGAAAGGTCAGACAAGAAGTCTTATTATTGACTTGGTATAAACACATTGAATACAATTAGTACAAACTGTAAGTTTTAAAAAAATCTTGTTTCAAAAGAAAATTCCTGGAAACCACACAACTAGTCTTGGATTTTTGGTCGGACGTGTGTTTTTCAGAAAGCATCTGCTTTTTATCCTTGTATGATGAAGCGTCGTATTTTCATCATTATTCCAATGCTTTCTCCAGCAGTGTTTGTAGAACATTTTGCAAAAATTATGTCCCACTCGGAACCAAATATAAAGGTTTTAAAGCTTATTGCAGTTTCTCACTTCTAAATAATTTTTATTTTAGTTTATTCTGCTTCCAGATTACTTGGAATTGTAGATCTACTCCTTCAGAGTTTGGAGTTGATGTAATTCCAAGGTCTGTCCAAAGTTTCTCAGTGTTGTTCAGTGTCAATATTCAGGATTAGAAACACCTCTAATTAGAATCATCCTAATGCAGGGGGGTGTTTTTTTGGTTTGGTTTGTTATTTCCAGTAAGGTACTATTCACACTTGGAATTTGAACCAAGAAGCCATTGAACTGAATGCTGCTGGTCTTTGGACAGAGTATGGATTGGATTTGATGATTGTAGATTAGTTATGCCCTAATTTCAAAGGATTCACTTCTTTGTAAGACAAACATCAATTGGAATCAGAATAAAGGCTTAAGATCAGTCTTTCCCCTCCCCCCTCAAAAAAAACCCCAAACCAAAAAAAAACACAAAACAAAAAAACAAACAAACAAACAAACAAACAAACAAACAAACAAACAAACAAACAAACAAACAAACAAAAAAAAACAAAACAAAAAACAAACAAACAAACCAAAAAAACCAACCAAAACAACCTCTCCAAAAAACAATATCTCTCAGAGAAATATCCTAATGCCTTGCTTAATCGGGTCACTAAGAGGAAAGGCACGCTCACCAGACCCTTGTGAAGAAGCTAGGCATTTCCTGAGAACAGAGAGACTTACAGAAATCTGTTCATTATTTTGTGCTCTCCCTAGCACATAAACTAGTGTGTTTACAGTTCTGAAAAGCAAGTGGTACAAATAGGGGATAGCATGAACCAAATAAAACACTTAAAACAGCACTGTAGTTATCCAAGATACATTATTTATGCTATTTTGTTTGCTCAATGGTCATATTTAGAAAGATAGTCTTTTTACAGTGCTTCAGCTGTTACCAGATTCAAGAGAAGTGAGATGCAATGTCCTTGAAACAAGGAGCACCCTTTGCTCCTTTTTATGTGTTTCAGTGCATCTGAATACCATTTCTTCTTTATGTGACTGTCTTGTCAGGACTGGTTTTGCATGTATCAGCTGTTAGTAACCCTGGACTGGATCTTAGCTGTTAACTATGGGGTTTTTTTAGAATCTTTTTCAACTGCAAAAGCTTAGCAAAGCCAGCTTGTGTCGATTCTTGTGTCACTGCTGCCATCTTCGGGAAGTTTTCAATATTGCCGGATGAGCTTTTTTTTTTTTAATGTACATGAATTCCAGCAAACAGAAGATTAACAAAATGTGTGCGTCTCGCACATTGTTATAGGAACACAGTCCGAATGGCACAGAATAAACGCCTGTATGTGGGGTGCCTTAGTTCTTTTAGGGATATTTAAAAAAACATTCAAGGAAGGGAGTGTCCTGATTTCTATTGCAATTCATTGTGAATTAAGCACTGGGTACTTGCTTAGCTCTCATCAGCTTCCCAGGCTGCAAGTTTAGTAGTTCATTTCAAGAACCATGTTAATGAACTCATCATATTTCCAGGTCTGTTTGCACTTATAAATGTGCAGCTAGATGCTCAAATGCCCAGGGCATGCATGCATAGCAGCAGTATTATCATACGGAAATAAGATTGTTGTACTGTTAAAGGGCATATTAATTGAACTGCAAAGCTGCTAGAGCAGGAGCTAAAGCCACAGGCAGCAAAATTCATTCCTCGTGATGTTTCTTGTGAACTGATACATGCATTCAGCAACCAAATGTCTTTTTCAAGCCTGTGAGAACTGATATTTTACTGTAGCTTTCAACCACTTTGCTGCAAAAAACCCTCAACTTTTGACATCAAAATTGTAAAATGATGCAGGAAAAATATTTTCAAAATGTACTCTGTTATACTTGTTATAAAATGCTTTGTCTCACAGTTTCTTCTAAAAGCATCTCAAGATAACTATCATTTTCCCTCTTTGCATCCTAGTTCCTTAAAAATAATGTTTTCTTCCATGTAAAACTTTATTACTTCTTTATATCTATTTTAGTGGTGACAATATACACTCGAGCTTTATTTTCTTTACAGTGTAACTCATACTCTGAATTTTTCTGCTCTAGGGTAAGTATGGTATTGTTCCACTGGATTTCTACCACTCTAAGCAGGAAGGACACATAGTTTATGTTTTATATATAAAGAAAAAGAGAAACAAACTCTAAATATGTAATATATAGGCATGAATGAGTACTCGGAACTGAGAATTACAGGCACTAGATTACAAAAAGTCTTTTAAAAATCATGGTTTGGTTACATTTTCCATCTTCAACTGCTTTAAAATTGTTCCTCATATTCATAAATTACTAATCTCCTTACCCTTTGCATCTGGTTTCTAAGGCATTCAATTAAATTATAAGGTGGCAATCAATGATATTGGGTTTTTTCCTAATGTTTCCTCATATAAATACTTTGTAATTTATTATGGAAATCATTTGTAGAAATCTTACATTAACCTGTATCCACTTTGCCTTTTATTATTCATCCAGGCATGAAATTGCTAAACATTATACACTAGATAGATGTGATTAGCTGTCTGTACCACTTACTGAAGTTACTTAAATGGGTACAGATTTAAGTCAATACAAAATTGTTTTTTTCTCTCCAGTGGTGCCAACAAGAACCTAATACTTAATTAAATTTCTTTGTCATGTCTGTACTGCAGAATGAAGTAAGGGATCTCTGTAGTTCTGCATCCCCAAGCTAGCTCCAAGGGGTGCTGAAACATCTACCCAGCAAATACAGCACCATGCAGAGACAGTAGCCCAGGTTCCAAAAACACCACAGCTGCGTTAGATACAGATTTCTAATACGGCTGTAAGACTTCCAGCAGGGCTACCTGAAAGCTTCACAGCAGTGTAAGCTGCAAGTAAAACTCAGTTTTGCCACTCGAAGAAGGGAAAGGGTCTAGGCTACTGCTGTGTAGAAGGTAGAGAGGAGAAGTGGGTACAAAGGAACTAAGAGCAGAGGAAGATGAGTGACTGTGACAGCTGGTCCTGAAGGAGGGGTCAGAGTCTGTGGCAGCAGCTGTTTCTGGGGTTAGGGAGAGCTCCTCAAAGTAGCAACGCGTTAACATCTAAGGTCTTGTAGTAGTCCCTGTAGTATGACAGACTAGAAGCCTTGCTCTCTCTGCTTGCTGGCTGCAGCTCTGGCACAGGTGAGGTAAGTAAGAGGGACGTGAATGTCTTGCAGGGTTTAGCAGCCTGCTGCTGTAGGCAGCTGCCTAATTTGTTTAAGTTTGTTTGGCTTCCTTTTTCAGAGGTAGCTTGGTTGGCATCAATCTGGACATCCCTTCCTGGAGCTTCAGGGCACAATATTGTTCTGCTTCCAGTTAAAGCTGTGCAAGTCTGCCAGGGCCATTTATGCCTGTTCTGACAACCAAAACCATTGTTTGCTTTGAAAATTTTGCATTGTTTGAACTCATGTTTGCTTGGGTAGTCAGCTATCAGGTGGCTTTCTTCAGTGATAACAAGACGTGACTCTCTTATGTACACATAGTAGCACAACCAATAACAGGTTTTCATACTTTCAGTATACCACATAATCTTGTTACTAACTCTGCTTTATAGGCTTTTCCTTCTTATTTTCTGGAATGGGCTAATAAGTCTTACATCCCAGCCAACATCCTAAGAACAAGACACTGCAATACCCTTATGTGTAGGTATGGGTAGAGGAATCTGTAAAGAGCGTTATCTCTTCTCCTACAGAGGCCTGAAGTCACTTCACCTGAGAGGAGTACTTGAGTACCACTCTGCTTCTTTCTTCTGTTCTTTCCATTGCAACACTTGGACTAAAGGCAATTCAGAAGGAGGCTGGAAAGCTGGCTGGCTGGCTGGATTGTCAACCCATATAAAATCAGTATATGAGATCTGGGGAGGTCTGGGACAGGTTCTCTATGCTATCTGTTTTACGAATTCATCTTTTAGGTTAATGCCACCTGATGTAAGGCAAGCTCAGGACAGTATTATTTGGCTGCAGACACAAAATTGCCAGCATTCACAGAAGAGGCTTCAGACGTAAATGCCGTTATCTAGATCTTAGGGAATAAGCCCATGGGTTGTTTTGCAAAAGTCAGGAAGGAAACTTTCCCTTTCAGATTCAAAAGGCAAACACCGAAATCCTGATGCAGTCCTACGCTTAAAGCTTTTAATGTTTATAGAAAATTGCCTCTTACAGTATTGATGGCAAATTGCCCCTAGATTGCAAAAGCTGCACAGAGAATGCAGCTATATTTGTGACACCATGTTTTGACAGATTGTCATGCTTCTCACAAAAGTTTGATTTTAGCTGAAATATGCATAGTAAATGTGTGTACTTTATTATAAGGAAAAAGACCAAAATTGCTCTGCAAGTACTACCATGCTTTACAATTGCCTTATATCTGATAAAACTAGTGTCATTAAAAATGGATGCTTTTTCTACTCTGGCATTTATCTTCATTGTACTATTTGCAGGTTTTTCTGTACCTGGCAATTGGCAAAGCCACAAATCCTAAGTAAACATATCAACTACAGGTGGTAAATATTCTGACTTTAATATTTCTAGCTGTAAGGAAAAGAAATACCAAAAGACAGGGTGTGCAGATGACAGTCTCACACTTGGTGCTGGATATGATGAAGTGCCAGAGGCAAAGTCAACCCAATACCCAAGATGTGGGGTTCACAGCAGTAGCACGACAAGGACTGTGACTGTCGGGGAGGCAGGGGGGCTTGGTTTTAATTGACTTTGGATGGAATAAGTAACAAAGTTCATAGCTTCAAAGTAAAAAATGCTTAGTCTGTATTTATGGAGGTCTGAAATCTAGCCAAGAATCCAACTGCTCTCTTAAACAAAAGACAGACTATATGGTAAAATCTTTTCCTGTGCAACGTGGAGTCTGGGGGCTTTTCTAAAAGAAAAATAAAAAATTCTGTAGGTACTTATCATTCACTATAACACTATAATTTGTTCTTTGGAAAGCACATTTGGAAGCTGTATTTTTCTAAATGGAAACAGTTTAGAGAAATGCCTTTGGGTCATTCTATATGTCACTTCCTGATTGCTTTGATTTCCTGTAAGGCATGCTTACAGGATGATTTACAAGATTTATATTTTGAATATAAATCTTTGCTGAAATCAGCAGCCTATAGTTTGACTACAAAAGCTCATTTAGAATTGAAACTTGGTACCTTATAATATTTTACATTTTCAAGGGGTTTTTTTTACTAGATGATCGTGTTGTCCAGTGAAGATAATTAATTTTTTACCTATCCAGTGTTTTGTTTCTGTTACTATTTAATAAAACATTCTTCAGATTAAAAAAAAAAAAAAATGGTTAAAAAATCCTACTAGTCTGATAAAAACCAAACAGCTACGTTTGCAACAGCTTACGTTTGCAATATACCATATAAACGTTTGATGGTTACAGCTCATAGGAGATTCTGTGTGATTGGTGACTACTTATTCACGTTCCTCCATTATATTTTTATTTACAAAAAGAAGAAAAAAACATGGAAATACTTTACTGATTGTCTATATTAGGCTAAGTTTTGACATATCTTTAGAGGAATGGTCTGAGGTGACTAGTGGTGAGTCTAATGTCTAAAAACTGGAAATCTTTATGTGCAGCTATGTGATCTTGGACAGTTGTTTTTGGTGTAGATCCTCAGTGGCATTTGGATAGCCATATCAACTGAATTAAGATCCTCAAATTTTAGCGATTTGTGGCCAAGATTTTCTACAAATTAGTCTTCAGTCACTAGAACAGTAATAGTAGTACTCTGCTGCTTAACTGGAGTACAGTGAAAGAGATTTTCTTAGTTTCAAGATGTTCTGATGCTGTGGTGATCAAAGCTGTGCAAGTATCTTAGAATGCTACTTATTTTGCTTTGATGCATAATATATAACCAAACTGGTTTTGAAGACATAAAAGTAAGTCTATTTAGTTACATATGTATCTTAGACTATACATGGTTTCCCTGGGTTTCTCTTTAGAAAATAATATAGCCTTCTTACTTTATAAGAACACTTAATGTACATTTTCTGGCAGCTCAGTAAATAATAGAATTAACACTTGTCAGCTGTGGTTTGTTTCAGCCTTAGCCCTTTGGTTTGGTTTTGAACTTGATTTTAGAAGAGAGAGTAGATGCATTGAAGGTTGATTTCTTGAAGTACTTGTTTTCCTGAGAAGTAAGATAAAACTTGTAAGCTCTGTATTTTAAGTTAGAGGTGAGAAGATCTGTGTTGGTTTTACTTCTTCATATAGCTATGATTTTGAGGAACCTTTGCATTTCTTGCATACTAGTTTTGCTCCAGTACTGAGAGAGATGTTGATTCTGCCTGCATTCAGTAGCTTTAATTTTCATGATTCCCATTAGTAGTGAAGGGTCCAGACAGCCACCACTGAATGAGGGATGATCAAAAAAGGTGGAAGAACAGAGAAGACAAAGCGATTTTTATAAGATTGCTAGTCAATGTATTCTCAGTGACAACAGTTCATAACAAAAGAAACTGATTTTATTCTATAATGAGATTGCAGGTCTGATAAGAAAAATTAATTGCACAATTTCATTTTTTTGTAAGACTTTAAACTATAGAATAATCTGCTAAGGAAATCACCATACTATGTCGATAGAAGGCTTTAGCGGGGTGGGCTCCAACTGCTGTGGTTATGGTTTGAGCAACAGCATTGTCTGATCACTGCCAACTGATGCAGTATGGATGCCTCACTGTGCTTTGGTCATGAGTATTCAGAACTGGCAGATCACAGAAAGTAGTGTTTCCTGTGAAGAATCAATGCATAGCAGGGTATTGCTAGCAGCATTTAACAGGGACTGTCAGCAAACCTGTCAAATTCAATACTCAACAGTGATTCAGAAGTAAATAAAAAAACTTGGCTCATTCAGCACTGAAATGATACAAAGATTGGTCAAATATAATTAATGACAAAAAACAAGGCAATCCCCAGAAAAGTGCCATGAATATGATTTGGGCCTGGAGGAGCGAGGGAGGAGGAATGGCTTAACCAGTGAGAAATTTAAGAGTTTCTCTGTTTAGGTTAAACAAGACTCAGGCTATCTTGATTACAGTACATAAGTACCTTCACAGGAAAAAAGTACGTGATACTTTCTCTATATTTTAGCAAAGAAATGCAAAGCAGAAATCAGTGTCTGGAAGCTGAAACTAGAATGGGTCAAAGTAGACATTAGATAAATTTTTTAAAAGTGATTTTGAAGGGCCCTTAAAGTACTGTACCAGAGGTATGCGTTCATCTTTCCTCACCTGATGTCTTTAATCTGAATGTGAATGTTTGTTTTGGAAGACACACTTTGGCCAAACCATAGTCTGTCTTCAGTACAATTAACAGTGATAACTGTGGTAGTGAAGACATGTCAATTCGCATTTCGTCAGGGATTGCAGAAGGCTGGTAAGAAATCTGGTATGTGCTTGAGCTTACACAGAAGTCCCTAGCAGTGCACCTACAGTGCTGCCGATTAAACCGTGTCTATGACTACCTTACTGCAACCTTGCCTGCATTCTGCTGTATAGACACATGGGAGGAGGTAAGGTTGAAAAAGAAAAGGAATATCTGAGTTGAGGAGTAACTTTAAAATAACAGTAGGGAGCTCAAACTTGAAGCTCTTTGCAGGGAACGGGAGTATTTTATTGAAGTTGGAAGAAAGATAATTTTAACAGTAATATTTTATAAGCACTATAGGGAGATATTATCAGACATCAAAGAAAAGGCATTTGCAGTAGGCAAAGGGGGAGGATGAGAGCTGTGGTGCTTAATCCAAGGGAAAGCAGTTCTTTGAAATGTTGTGAAAAAGGAAATGGCAAAATCTTATTTCCAAAAAACCAACCAGCATAGCATGGAAGTGACAAACTCATTTTCATTTCATCCAAAAAAATAAAAAGAACTACATTCTGCTCCCACTTTCCAACTTAAAACACTATAAATTGGCCAGTCAGGAATAACTGAGACTGCAGCTTGGTTTTACCACCCTAGTTTTTATTCAGCAGCACTGCAGATGTCATCTGTGGGGCTTGAATTCCATAGAACTGACCAGAGTTTGGTCTGATTTTACCTTTTGTTTGAATAATCATAACGATAGGAGGATTTTAAAAACAGGATCTGAATCCCTGTTGAGGTTTTTAATACCTCCTATTGTGAGGTCACTTGGATTTAGGATTTCTGCTTGCGTCTATCTCATACATTTTTACAGATATTCAAAAGCCTGTAATAGCCCACACACAGGTTATATTAATTTCCAGTGCCTAAATCCCTTAAGTGCTTTGGGGATTTCCTTGCTAATCCTCTTTTTAATGCATAAACCTAGAGGGTAGGTTTGAACCTTTGGGATTTATTCTTTGTGTTGGTTGTTTTCCAACTGAAGAATCTTTCAAGGGTAACAACAGTAAGTGCTAAATACACAAAGATGTAGAAAGTGTATGTGCTGTTTATATTATCACAGCAATCTGCCAGTCTTTTTTTGGCACAAGAAGGAAAAGAAAGTGTGACTATTATTAGCAATTATGCTACTTATAGTAACTTTAAACACTTATTAATATTAAATTTATGCAAAAGTATTAAATCCTGACTGAACAACTCAAATCCTTTCCTTTCCAAGGGCAAAATAACAGTATTAATATTAATGAAGCCACAAAATACAAGCTAACTGACAGCATTTTTGCAGTTGCTGTATTTTGTTACTGAAAATTTATTATATTTTTCATGTCTGAATGTAAAAAGCAAATAAAACTCTCACAAACTGCTCGTTGTTTTAAGTGACATGCCTTTTCTTTATGATGCATGCTTTGCCATAAAAAGGGAGTGCTTAATGCATTTCTGTTGGGAGATGCCTATTTATTCTGACAAACCGATCAGCCTCCGGGGTGTTCTTTTGCCATAGAACTGATTCTACATCTCATCCATTATCTAATAAGATGTGAAAAGAGTATCCTGTCTTACAAAAAAAATCAGGCTTTGTTTCATTACAAGGATGTGGCAGGCTCACTCATAGACTTACTTGCAGGATATACAATTGGTAGTGAAAGGCCCAGTTATACACTCATGTATATTTCCAGCAAGTCTGTGGGGAAAACATTGGTAACATTGGTCCTGAGAGTAATTTATTTCAAAGGTAAATATAAAATGTGGACTCTCTAATGCGAAAGTGCATTTCACGTCTTAAATACTACTGCATGAATTTATTAATTTTATTATTATAATAAGCAGCAACGCCGCTTAAACTAAATTGTGAAGCAGCCGGAATGTCTTTGCAAAATATATGCCCTGGGTTTTGGGTTTTTTCTTTCTTCATTATTTCCCCATTTTCAATGTTTATGAAGGGTTTGAAATTGCACTTCCATGGGAAAAGTGAGAGAGATTGGAGTGAGGAAAGCAAGCTGAGGCATTGTGTGATACTGCAGTGATAAAGCAAGTGTATACAAAACCCTATCAGACAAATGTCAGTCAGATGTTTTCGTAAGGAGGAAAAGTCACAAAGGAAAAAGAGAATAGGATATGCGGTAGGAAATAGAGTTAAACCCAGGCATAACATTAAATGTTAAGGAATTACAAGTCTTTGATATCTTAGGTGTCCAGGCAGAGACTGGACAAACACTGTATGTGTTTGCACAGTGCTTAACATGCCCAAATCTTTTGATCACTAATGCACTGCAAATGATTGTTGTATTTAAACGATGCTCTGTTACAATAACTCAGCCTCTCATACAACATACATTGCAAAAACGTGCCTGTTAGCTGTTTGCTAACCACAAGTGAATTAACAAATCAGTGTTGGCTGAAGTAAAACAAAACATTTTAGATCATTGATAGAATAATGGAGAGAAGTGACAAGAAAGCAAACAGGTGATTAGGTTTGATATCTCTCGAAGTTACAACACTCACTCCACTCCTCTACTGCAAATTTCTCTGACTTTCTGAATAACAGGACCAACCTTTTTGGGCTTGAACAATACTTCTTTTTATAAACTGCAGTTTCTTTAGCATGACAATGAAATATGATTTTCAGTGCTTCTTAGAAAAGTGAAAATACAGCTTGAAAGAGTTCAAAATGAAACTGCAAAAGCTGGAATTTGTGGCAGACAAATGTCTGTGTCATGTCCTCCTGATATGCTTTTACATGTGAACGTAGCTCTGTGTGTAAAAATCAAGGCTGTTTTATCAGTCTTGCTTATAATGCCAGTCAGAATGTCTTACTGCTGAGAGATCTTTCAGAGTTTAGAGTTGCATCAAGACAGGACATCTTTAAAACAGCATAAGAGAGACTTATTTTACATTATTGACTTTTCCCCCTACCTACAAGGACACAGAATTTAATGTAGCATTAATGGGTTGAAGATTTTGACACATGTCAAGGCAGATATCTTCATTTTAGAATTTAAAAAAGGCATGAAACTTGATAAATATGAACCACTGTAGGTGGCAGAGGCAGCTCAGACTGAAGTAGGGACAACTGTTTCACTCATCTGCTAAAGACATTACTTTTCAATGAAGCCTTACGTAAAGAACAATGTTATTTAAGAAATATGAAACCAGAACAATTGTCAGAAATGCAATAAGGGTCTAGAGGCAAACACCATGTTAAGTAACATATCACTGTGTTCTTTCTATGCATTTTTTTAACCATTCTATAAAAGTCTGTGTCAAGGATACAATTTCCTAGAAAATGGTATTTCATATGGCCTTTATAAGGTGGTCACCCCCTAGTAAAGTCAGCAATAGTTTTCCATAGAGAATGCATTTTAATCAAAACAATGAATAGACTATTTCCGTTAGCAAACCCTATAAAATAGAACTGCTTGTTTCAGCCATCAACCTTCTTGTGTGAACAGATTTCACTGCAGCAGAAACACAGCCATAAGTACCTAGTATGACTTTATGTCCCTAAATGAACCATATAGCAAAATCTCATTTTTAATAATGGCATTTATGTTACTTCACCGATGAAATGTATAATAATAACAGCAAAATTGTTGTGTTAATGATCAGAGTGTATAATAAGATGCGAAATTAGAAGGATTATGGGAATTTAATGGGATGAGAAGGGCAAGGGATCATCTGCTGTATGACTCTTCATGATTGTAACCTGCTGTCTATATCCCTAGTGTGTTTTTATGACTGGTGTGCTTTGGTTTGTTTTCCAGTTTGTGTTCTGCCGTGAATGTAAAGAAGAATACCATGAAGGGGAATGCAACTCTCTCCTCAGCCTGCAGGGAGCCATGGCCCAGAAGGTAGGGCTCTCACAATTCCTGATCATTATCCCTGGCCCAGCTAGAGCGACCTTTGTCAAATGGGTCCTAATTAAAATCCTAAGTAAAAGCAATTACGTTCATGCTGAATTACTCCAGCCATCAGAGTTACCGAACTGGCTTTCCAGTGGATTTCAGTCGCTTTGATTGATAGAGTAGCTGAGTTCTGTCAGAAACACACAGGGCTCTTCCATCCTTTGATAAAGAAAAGGCCTTCCCAATGGCCTTTTTAGGGTTGCCTCTATTCAGTGTGAACACTTTTGAAAGGCTTTCTGCAGGTCTTGCTGCCTTTCAGCTTATTTTCAGTGCACCAATCAGGAAATCATGCGGGTTTGGACTGAATAACAGGACTTTTATACAGCCTATGCAAAAAATGCTGTTGATAATTTATGTTTTAGTTTGGAGAAATAAAAAATGGATTGTCTAGGTTGGAAGCTGCTAGATGATAATTATTCTATGCTGCTCTAAGATTTTGTAGCTATTGTAACTATAGACCTGGACAGGAAATAGTTTTTTTCTCCCAGCATTTCTCTCCATTTGAAATTCAAGTTTCCTTTGAAATAAATAAATCACATAAACCACAATTTTTCCAATTAAAAAAAAAAAAAAAAGAGAGAGAGAGTGGGAAGTGGAAAGAACAGGAACGATACCCTCTAAATATCTCACAGCTTGATGCCCAGGGTGCACTCCTAGGAAGCAGAAAATTGGTATTCAGATGTCTGGCATGTTTGATGCTAAGGGGAAACTCGAACCCTGGGCCCCCACAGAGTCCAATGTGACAGACACAGATCTGTGAGCAGGTGCTGATGAAGACCTGCATCCAGCCAGCTCTCAGTGAGGCATGCCAAGCTCCTGTCAGTGCCTGCAGGTAGGCTCTGTCTGAGGCTAGCTTTTGGGGACTCCCAATTTCTGAACATAGAGACTGGGAGGGAGCTAAAGTTCTACTGGGAAGCTTTGCCACGTGCTACCTGGAGATGGTTCATATGCCACACTTTGCAGACATTGCACTAGACACTACCTGTGTAGAGATTCTTCTCTTTAACCTTTCTTAGTGAAGCTCTTCTAATTTATAAAATTTATAAAAGGAATTAGCACTGGCTGAGACAGAATTAAACAGCCTGTACCCTAGTAGTCAGACAGGATATCTACCTCTGTTGCACTGAAACATGTGTATTGTATGAGACCCGAAAATCCGTCTGCTTTGCCAGCCTCTAGTGATTTGTGATGCAGATGGGGTATTTTATCTTTAGGAGCTATCACCATTTGTTTTCCCCATGAATTTGTGCAACCTGTTTTTTTGAAGCCATATATATACAAGATTTGCAGCTTAGCTATCCTCTATGAAAAACAGTTTAATTTTATTTGCAGAAATTAGAGCAGTCTTCCAGTTACCATTCACATTTATAGAAAAACAAAGCAACTTCAACAGAGAAATTGAGAGATACTTAAGCACCCAATAGCCTAGTAAAGTAGGAGACTGAGACTCAGTGTCTTACCTTAATTAAATTCAGCTAGAACTTGAATACATCTCAATATGAACTGTGAGTCTTATATTCATTAAGTTATTTATGCCTAGAGTTTTGCCTAGAGTACTGAAAGTTGACATGGCATGTTACAAATGAGGTCAACAACGTTGGCTCTGTGAAAGTTAGAGTTCATGTAACTTCTGTGTTCTGGGGCAGAATAAAGGTGTGCCAGGAAAAATCAGAATACCATAAGAAGAAGCGGTTTATTTTCAATATTTGAATATTGCCTTAGCTTTTCCTTGTAACAATGGGAGAACTTCATCCATCTGATCCAGTCTCTCAGCATATGAATTGCATCCAATTATACCTGTTAACTTACGAATGTTGACTACTTTTGTAGTTCCAGTGTAATGTGAACATTTTTGATCTTCCTGAAAAATTTCCTGTACTCTCAAAGAGCTGTTTCAGAATAGCTAAATGATAGTACCAGAATAACTCTTGCATCTATACCGATCAGTTCCCCTGTATAGACAAAACCACAGACTGTGCAAAATTCATTTAGACTCCAATTTAAGCTGAAGTTAATTCACTTAGGTCCGCCTTCTTTCCCCCCAAGGAACTGGAGCTGCACTAATTAAACTTTTCCACGAGGTGGTGCTGTGCCGCTGTGCCACTGTTTTCCCTCCCTTTCCTTAGCCTGGCGAGCAAAGCGAGAGGTGACTGATGGAGGGCAAGCCCAGGTACCGGTGAGCTGTTGGTTTCACCCGAACAGCATCACTACAGAGCTCCCCTGCACACAGCACCTCCATACAGTGCATACAGACCATTTGTGGGGCATATATGGAGTGCAGTGCATGTGGGACGGTTTCCGTCTCTCTCATTGAGATTAATGTAAAAATCTCTCCACCTGTGCTTTCAGGCTGTCTGTTGTGTCTGGCCCTCCCCTGCTAGGTGCACAGGTCTGTGTGCCACCCCTAACTTACTGTTATTGTACTGCTTGCTGAAGCAATGAGCAGGACTTTTTTTTATCTTTGACGGTCATCTGTTTCAAGGTAGGAACAATATACTTCCAGGGCTGTGTCCAGCTCATGCAGTTTGACTCCTGTCTGGATCCTTTCCATATAATTTATTTTATAACTTTTATTTATTGCCACAACCCCTGCCAATCAAATTTAAGGATCAACCAGGCACACTGCAACTAAACTTTTCCTCTCCAGAACAGGTGCAGGGTACGTGATCGGTCTCAGGGAGACACTCTCCTTGGGTCTATCCGGGCAGTGCTTGAGGACAGAGATAGGCCAAAATGGTGGAAGGTGCATCCACAGTTGTCCTATGACTGGCTGGGCATGGATGTGGGGAGCTGGAGGCAGGCCCTACTTCACTGTCACTGGGGCAGAGGCTGACATGGGCTCCTGAGCCATGAGCAGGGTGTGCGGGTTACCAGGAGACTCTTACAGCAAGGTCTGGTAATGCCCTCAGAGCCCGACACTAATTTAGAAATCCTTGGAGAAGGAGATCCCTCAGAAGGAGAGGTAAAGCATGATATAGAGGCATTTGAGTGTCCATGAAAGCCAAAAGCTGGTGGGAGTGACTTGACCTGTCAGAGATATGGTGGAAGCTCCAGAAAGAGGAGAAGGAAGAGAGAAGCGAGATGACATGGCACAGGTATGAGCATCCAGGAAACATAAATTGTGGTGGTGAAATGGGCCTGTGCTTGGGCAGATATGAGAAAGAGTGAAGAGGAAGCCTGAGGTCAAGAGAGGGGAATGGACCTGGTGGGTCTGTGAAGTGGGGGAGAGCAGTAGGGAAAGGGGAATGGAGTCAGTTGGCAGGAGGAAGGAAGAGGGCAAGGCATAGGAGGGACAAAGCAGGTGCCACATGTGGTGCTTCAAAAGGCTATTCAAAATAAGGGGTTTGGAACCGTATAATGGTGGGAAGCTAAAGGGCATTGCTTGCTGCTTGGGGTAGAAAAGGCAAACTCGGCAGCCAGCATGCAGAGAGCAGCACACCTTTAACTGCTGGTGTATCATGACCTTGTATCCTACACCTACGGGTGTTATCAGACCAGATTTGTGCACAGATATTGCTGATGATCTCCCATCTTGGTGTGTAAGTCACATTATTTCAGGGAAAATAAAATTTAGCTGTGGCAACTTCATTTGAGAAGCTTTGTTTTAAAACCATTGCAGGCTCTTGGAGCTGTTTGAACTTTGGGATGTCAGAAGGAATCATATTTGATTAATTAAAAGGCACAGTGTGCAGGGTGGATTCAATGAGACAGTAAAGGTGACTCCAGCCAGATTTAGGTTTAGAAATTACCACATAGTCCTTGCTGTGTACACCATGTAACCAGGTTTCCTGGCCCCTTTTAACCTCACACATAGACAGTCTATGCTGGTGGGGAATTTAGCCATAAACCAGCTTCCTCTGTAAGTCCCCACCTTAAAATTACCTTTCCTAGAGCAAAATCTTTCTGGTTGGTTTTCTTTTTACAAGAATATGCAATGCACCTTCTTGCTCTCTAGCAACTGGACAATAAAATGTGACCACATATCAGATTTGAACTTTTTCAGAGTAGCTTCCAGGATGGCTTTGGTGCTGGGCATGTTGATAAGACACCTGCAAGGTAAACTGTAATAGCAATAGCAATGACTCTGATGTAAAAATGGTGCATATATAAGTAAGTTAATAGAATATGGGGCAATGGGTCATAAATGTTTTGGGGAAAAAAAAGTGACAGAAACTGGATGAAATGGGTTATAAAAAGGTATGTTTTATAAATGGTTCTGTGGACAGACTTTCTCCAGGAAGCAGCTGATTACCTTGTCCTACCAAGTCAGCGAGTGTGTGATTATAAAAAGGTAATAGCTTTTTAGCAAGTTTGCTTTTTCAGAGGTTGCTGTGAATTTAGTAGAGAGCATAAATTAAACATCATGATATATTTCTCTAGTTACAGCTGTACACAAATCCCTCCTATAATGTGTATTCAAAGGCTTAAAATTAAAAGAATATCTTACGTCTAATTCATCATTCCATAAACCCAGTCTAGCAGTCTTTGTAGGAAACCTGGACATTTGAACAAACTCCACTATTACCGCTAGGCCAACAATAGCTGTAAACCTAAGCCTAGATAAAACATCCAGTCTAGGAAGGTCTGGCATAGTGAATCCTTTACCAGGATTTTTACTGAGCCACAAAGCTACAGGTTCAAAACCATTCATCTCTTTCAGTGTAAGTTTATAGCTAGTGCTTTAAAACTTCACTACAACTCCACTCTTAACCTGTGGGACACCTAACACTGCCTGTCCTGGGTGCAGCCCTAAACTAGAGGCCTTGGTCACCCAAATCGCAAAGCCTATCCTCAAACCCACCAACTTCAAATCAAACCTCAGCTGTTTGTTGTTTTGTTACCCAGCCATCACAGTCCTCAGGTAGCTAATGTAGGATCCAGACAGTAGCTTTGCTGTTCTGCAACTGGCAGTATAAAGCTTATCCAGAGCCCCTGTCATCCCGGGAACCCACCAGACCTAACCAAATGCAGTGCAGTCAGTGCCTCAGCTGAGTCAGGGCAAACCTGATCCTGTTCATCAGTACATGCCTCTTGGGCCCTGGCTGCACCCCTAACCAGAGTTTCTGGGCTCAAACCTAGCAAACTATCGGCTCTGAAACACACACATTTGATCACTTCCCTGAAATGTTTCTTGTTGCACAGGTGCAACATGGCACATCCATGTGCATGCACACGTCCAGGAAAACCTGTCACATCACCTGGCACCCTGCTAAAGCTCCTAGCTCGCTTGGGCTGCAGGGGAGCCTTCAGCCCATCCTTTCCTCCCATTGCCTCTGTGTGCAGGTCTCAGAGTTGACAGTAGGTGGTATAAAATGTACAGGCATTACTTGCCAGGCTTCCCTTTCCATCATGGAACAACAGATTCTAACGTCTTATGCTGCAGATTTCCAGCAAGCGTGTAGGGTTGTGAAGCCTGGTCTCTAAGTGGCTAATGATAATCTAAGTGATGAATAGTAAAAGCTAACCACAAAAAACATTAATTATTTCACTGCATTTTAGTGAAAGAAAAAGATACTGAAGAGGTTCATCATATACAACATCTTTCAATGAGTCCTGAGTCACAGTGAGAAATGTGGAACATCTATTATTAGGCCATTGATTATTTCTTTTCCTATCAGGTAAATTTTAAAAGTTAAATAAAGCATGGCTGTACAAAAATGGCACACCTAGCTTGACTTCTTAAGTATCTAAAACAAATGAAAAAGAAACTGACGCTCAGGGTTTTAATTGCTGGTATGTTCACAATGTCATGCTCAGGACATCTCAACCCACAGGTGCCTAATTAAAGGAGCAAGAAAAATAACTATAACCAGGAAACATCCTGTAAAATTAATCTCTATGTTATAAATAAAGATGCACTGGAGGAAATCTGAGAATAGTTCTTAACTTTCTGTCTAATGAAAAATAGATGGGAACTATAAAAAGAGAATTTTAGCTTTCTTATTTTAGGCAGCAATAAAGCAAAAAAGATGTGACAGACTGCTTTTGTTTGTGAGGTTAAGCTGACAGTCATTTTCAGCTGTGTTGCCACTTACTGGAGAAGGCACATTCTTTATTCTACTCATGGAAAACAGTTACATAAGAATGACCTTTATTAGATTAGATTTTCTCCTTTAGAGCAGTGTAAATTCAATATTCACCATCTACCTGAATTTAATTCATTATATGAATGGCCCCAACATGCAGTGAGAACGTTGATGTGCAATGTCACCAAACCAGAGCACTCTGATATTATTTAGTGAAAGTCTCTATCATCCTGTATCTGACATAATACCCTGTTTATATCAATTTGATTTTAACTAGTTTACCACCAAGCAGCATGGGTTTTTTTATGGCAGAATTCCCTAGGCACACCAGACAAATTGGTTCACACAAAGCTGCTTTATGTGGATTTAACTTGATCGCAGTTATACTGACACCTCTATTTTTCCTGTGCATGAAACATATTCTCCATGGAAGGAATATCCTTTCCATTCCTTATCTATAGCCATATTTTAGGTTTTGATTAGCCTAAATCTTTCTCTAAACTAGAGCACTAGTCCCATAACTTTGAACACCACTCTTTGTGAGATTTTGACTCTTAAATGACTCAAATAATGCATTTTCTTCCAAAATCCCTCTAACCTATCAATTGCCCTAGACATCTGCTATTTTTACCCCCACAGCTGAAGTCAACAGTAAACACAACAGGATGTTAACTCATGTGATCATGTTCATAAAACAGCCCTGTAGAAGCTAAGAAGACAAAACAAATTTAAGTTGGACTGTCACCACCCCTTGTAGATAAGGCTTCAACAGATGAGCCTGGTTTTGCTTACAGCTCTAGCTCTAGCCAGCTCTGTTAAACTAAATATTATGGTGGGCTGAACATTGCCTTGTGTACAATGAATTATTCTTTATCTTCCTTTCAAATGCTTTCAAGTATACATAGCTTTTCTCACATTCATGTTAGAAAATGAGTAATACTTTCTGTTTTGAGACACCTAAACCTTTTTAAAATTCTGTATTTCACATAAAGTCATAATTTTACATATTTCTATTAAATTTTTTAAAAAGCTTATTTTTGCAAGTAAAATTAGCTTAAAATCAAGCATTTCTGTTCAAAAGCAAATGTATTTCTGATTTGAAGAAAGCTGTTCTGGGATGCATTTTTTTAAAGTTATGCATGACCAGCTTTTTTTTCTTATCAGAAAGGAATGAAGCCCCAAGAGCAAACAAGCAGAAGTGCAGAAATTACATTCACTAAAGCAAAGCAAAACATAAAGTTAACAGCTTCATATTCTATTCTGAATCAAGGGTCTTCAGTTTTCAGATGTTGTCTATACTAGGCAAAGTAAGCACAATCATAAAAGAAGCGTGCTGTCAACAGACAGCATATAATTTGGTGGATGTCAGAATTTAACGTCATGTATCTAATGCCTCCAGTATTTTTGACTAGAAATTTTGGCATGAATTTTTTTAACCTAGATGGTACTGCTTAGTTGCTGTCTGTGAACACATAGTTCATTTCTTTCATGTAGTCCTACTGAAAAGTCGATGTGTGCTCTATTACCTGAATGAGATGCTGCTTTAAGAAGGACACTTTATTTCTATTTCAAGTTGCTTTCTCTCCTTGTAGATCTTTTTCCAGTACTGCATAATATGGATTAGGTGCGTACAAAGCTTGCCTTTTCCATGTTGTTGTATTGCTGTATGGTCCTCAGCAGTCTCTGTGGTCTCTTTATCCCTGTTAGTTTTTCCAAAAGACTCAGCATAGAAACAGAGGTAAATCTACATCCTTCTTACCCAGAGGTAACCAGACAGACTTTTACTCTCATCTCACTATGGGAATATTGCAGAGGGGATGTCGAATGTTGCAATGTTTGCAACACTTCTTACCGTAGCTTCCTCTTATTTGTGGGTATTCATTACTGGTCATAATGTGAAGCACAGTTGAGAATCAAAAAAACTATTCATAAAATGGCATGGATGAAATCTAGTAGCTTTTCAGTAGGACTGGGACAAATATTTTGTACTAATTGTGGAATTAGAGCATATTGTGTTGAGTCAGCAACAGAAGTGATCAAAGTCTCCTGTCCTCAGCAAACTGACGTGATGCACACCTGGAGCATCTCTGAAGTTCCTATGCAAGACCAGGGAGAGCAAGCAAAATGAGAGACACCTCTGCCTGACAGACCTGCTCTATTACCTAGGTCATTGCAAAGGAGATTAGGTTTGCTAGTTTATGACATAAGAGTATGATTTAAATAGACACTAGTAATGAAGAACTGCCATACACCTTTTCTTTATTGTTTGAGGAAAAAATGAGTTCTTGCCACCATTGTATGTGGGGCACATAAAGCACATGAGCACTGGAGGCTCACAGATCTGTATGGTATGATTTCCTTACTGAATCAGAGGAATTCCATCACTGTGCCATTTCTCTGCATTTGCTTCCTGCAGCAAGAAGTCTTTAGCTTAGCAATCTGCAAGACTGGGGAGAGGAGGGATGTTTCAGCCCTAATGGGCTGAAAATATCATGCTGCTGCAGCTAGTTCATGCTAGAATTTTCGCAATGGAAAATATTAAAATATTAATTCACTCTGCTGTTTTCAGCAATTTGTTCTTTCTTGGTGAACTGCAAATGTGTGGTTAGAATTTGTTTCTTTCAGACTTTCCTAAGCACTCCTAAGTTTGTAATTTTTTTTCAGAACTGAGATGAAAAATGGTTATTCAAATGAAATTAGCAATTTGATATGTGAAATCTTGCTTCAGTGTCATTTGCTATTAGGTCACAACAAACACAAGAAGACAGGGAATAAGTATGTTTGCAAGTATCAAAACACTGGATTTGGACTATTTGAGAAAACAGAGCCACTGTGAAGCTGTTCTGGGCTGAGTACAAAAATTAAAAATACTCTGGTCTTCCCATTTGGCTATTCTAAGAAGAGGAGCAGAGTTTTGTCACTGCTGTAGTGATTTTCACCCTGAATCATCTGTATGGATGCTAAGTAATGAATTCCCATTAAAATGAGATTAAATTAGTATAATTTTATTTCCATCACTGGGCAAACTGAGGCCTAGGTCAAGCATTCCCTTTTCTCCCCACCCTCTGTTCAGGTCTCTCTGAGCTAGCTCAGATTGCTTGCTAAAGTCATCCTTCCTTAAAGATCAAGGTGTTGCAAAATCAATACTAGATTATGTTCTTTGCTATTAGCCTGAGCAGCTTTTTCTATTTCCTAGAACTTACTAATGTGCTGTTGTATAGAGGTCATCTTTCTGCCGAATTGCTGAATAATCCAGCAGGGTGCAGGGCCGAGCTCCCTTTCCAGAAGCAGAGAGCCAAAATTAAAAGTCATTTTGTACACTTTTGTCACCCCTACATCAAAAAGATTGGCAAAACGGAGAAAAGTAAGTGAGGAGCAACAAAAGGGATTCGTGGGTTGAGGAGACTGATATAGGTAGTAAAATAAAATAAATAATACCAAACACACAGTTTTGAGGTTTCCTGATTAAAAGAAGCCTGTGGGGTTTTTTTCTTGTTTTGTGCTTTGTTTTGTTTTTAAATGCATATTGCAAGGGCCACCAGATGAGTTGGAAGCAAATTTCTGCAGATGCTGCTCTTTTTTATTCCATTTTAACTCAGGTCACTTCAGGCAAGAATTAAAGTCTAGGGTTTATTCACTGACACTGCAACAACTTACAGGTTTTATCAATCATAGATGGCAAGAAATCAAGAGCAGTTATGGTTGTGTTGCACTTTTAAAAGTTGAGCCAATTTCCTTTTTTTAGTCTTGCTCAGAATAAATATATTGAAAAATTATCCATTTCAATTAATATTTAAGTTCCCATAACAGCCTACAAGTATTTTGAATGTATACACAAAGATACAGAAATTGTTAGAAATTAAATAATTTAAAGTAATCATTTTCCCACATGCTTGAAAAAACCCACATTACGAATGGAGGGAGCGGAGTTTCAAGGCTGGAACCTACACACATTGTTTACAGCTACTATTCACATAGTTGCCAACCTTGTGTGATAGAAATTACTCAAGGCACTGCCATCTCTTTTGTCCTTGTACTATCATTTTAGGTAGGAAACTGCCAAATAGGCCACTTGTGTAAATTATGTAATTTTGTCTCAATCATAAATAGGACAAACACAAGAGCCCCTTTTACAATCTTCATGATGACTTTTTCCATCTATGTAATTCTGTCTGGGGAGCTGGTTGCTTTCATTGCTCACAGGTGGTTCTTTTTTTTCTTTTTCTCCAAAATTTTCCTGTTCCTTCTTCGTGCCTCTTAAATTTACATAGTTTTATGTTGGAATGAAACCCAGACCTCTGACACAAAGGCATATGCTTTATTATAAAAAACAGTTTCCTTCCAGGCACCCCACTATTATGCATTATCAGGTATTGCACTGCCTTGGTGGTTTTCTTTTTCTTGCGAGGGCTTTAATCCCTGAAACAGAATCAAGCCTATGGTGTCTAATGTGTCATGTCTCAGCTGGATTCACCTGACTGCTGCTTTGCCTTGCCTTTTGCTTTACCTGTCTTTGTGCATTTGCAGCATGGCTGATGCCCCCATGTCCTCATGCTGGGGCTTTGCCTGCCACTCAGGGCAGGGAGCAGTGGGGAGGACACAGCCTGTGCTGCCACTGGATTTAGGAAGAATTTCCAGGAAGGCACATGCTTCTGCTGCTGCTGCTACCCCCATCATCCTGCAGTTCAGGATCTAACCCAATACATACGTTGAGCAAACTAGGAGAAAACAGTCTGCATTTTGAAGCAAAATTGCATCTCTCACAAAGTCCAACCTACGTGGCCTGTCTGTTTCTTGCAGGTAAATGGTTCTCACTTCAGTGTAGACATCATGTCCCAGTGCAGCCTTTCAATACTGTGCCCACAGGTGATTTTGCTCTCTCTTTGCAGGGGTATGTGGTTGATGAACATGCAGCCATGCAAGCTCGATGGGAAGAAGCATCTAGAGACACAATCAAGAAGACAACCAAGCCATGCCCCAACTGCAATATTCCAGTTGAAAAAAATGGTAAATTTATTAGATATCTTGTGTTTAACTGTCTTTAAAAATTCATTTTACAGTATAAATGTATAATTGTGCATGCGTACATATGCATAGTATGTAGTAGTATTATTACAAGATAGGGAGAGCACATAGAGCTTGAATAATTCCCTCTGTCACTTTGTCTAAATTATCTTGAAAACTCTAAATCACTTAGTTCTAAAGCCACTAATCAAGCCTCACAAAATGCCCAGCTGTTTTGTAGGGGGGGAAAATGGGGCACTGGATGTAGCATTCACATGACTGGATATACAGCTAGTTGTCTAGATTTACCATTGTCACTGGGAAAAATAGACATTTGTAGGGTAAAACTCATATCGCAATGAAGCAGAACATATGTCTAATGTGGGATAGAAGAATCACACCTAAAAGTGAGATGTGGAGAATGAGTCCTGCTGTAGAAGTCTACACAATATGTGGCTGAATTTAGATGAGATTTATCTCAACCCAGTCACAGGCCCATGGTAGAAGAGCAAATTAAAGTATGCAACATGAGTCCTGCCAAACAGTTTGCACTAATGGATGTTTACCATATAGGAAGAAAAGTAATCTGCTGGCACTGGGATGGTTAAAACAGGGAACAGGAATGGTAAATAGGCTATACTTTATGCATTAATGCTATTCCAAGATTTAATGGTATTTATATTAATTAATTAATAAAATGTATTAAAGTTATAGCCCAAATATTATAGAAGCATTTAGAAGATGCTTCTCAGTTTTGTGGCATCACTTATTCACATGGAGCACTAAAAACTCCAAATAAGACACTGTGAACTGCAAGAAGAGGACACTTCAAGCAGTGATATTGCTTAAGTCTTACTGAGGAAGAAACAGGATAAAATCAAGAAATCTGGGGTTTGATGAAGAAAAGAAGGCAGTTGGCAGATGGAAAGTGGGAGACACCTTCAAGCACAAGAAACAGAAGGAAACTAAGCATGAATTCAAGAGTGGGAAGGCACGACAAGGTTTGGCATCATGTAGAGAGCAAGGTGGGCAGCAGACGAGATAACAGAGGGCTTGGTCAAAAAACCATTTACAGACTTGTAAAACAAGGCTGGAAACAGAAGTTTTAAGTGCATTATAAATAAACAAATGATAATGGTGACTATTCATATTTAACAGTTTGTGTGCACAACCAAATGAGAAGAAACCTTCCAGTCAGGTTGAAGGAGTGATAGGACTTTTACTTTCTCTTAGACTCAGCTACAAAATCTTTACCGTTAAATTATATGCAGTTGACATTTGTCACAAACAGGATATTCCTATTTGATGTCATTTACACAACTCCCACTAAAGTTTAGGGAAGTTGCTTGTAAAAATCCCCATTGTATCAAAAAGGCAGTCCTACTTTTTATCTTTGAATGAAAACATTTATTGAAAATGGATAATAAGCAGGAAAAGACCTTTCCTTGCTTATAGCCTGACCCAAATCAGAACAGTGCCTCATAATACAAAATGCCAAAACCATGGTAGTAGGCTAGAAATGTTTAACACACTGGAATTGGCTGATTGTTCTGCCATTCAGAAGGACCTCGACAGGTTGAAGAGATGGGCAGAGAGGAACCTTCTGAAATTCAACAAAGGCCAATGCAGGGTTCTGCTCCTGGGGAAGGATAGCCCCATGCACTAGCACAGGCTGTCGGTGGACCTACTGGAAATCAGCTATGCAGAGAAGGACCTGAGCGTCAACAACAAGCTGTCCATGAGCCAGCAGTGTGTCCTTGTGGCCAAGAAGGCCAATGGTATCCCAGGGTGCATTAGGAAGCACACTGCCAGCAGGTCAAGGGAGATGATCCTATCCCTCTACTCATCCCTAGTGAGGCTGCATCTGGAGTACTGTGTCCAGTTCTGGGCTCCTCAGTACAAGACAGACATGGAGTGGGTCCAGCGGAGGCTGTGAAGGTGAACAAAGGACTGGAGCATCTCTCTGAGGCTGAGGGAGCTGGGCCTATTCAGCCTCAAGAACAGATAACTGAGAGGGGAGCCTCATCAATTTCTCTAAGTGTCTGAAGGGAGAGTGTCGAGAGGATGGATCGAGGCTCTTCTCGTTGGTACCAAGCAGTAGGAGAAGAGACAATGGACAGAAACTGATGCACAGGAAGTTCCACCTGAATATGAGGAAGATCTTTACTGTGTGGGTGACCGAGCACTGAAACAGATTGCCCAGAAAGGTGGTGGAGTCTCCCTCCCTGGAAATATGCAAGAACTGTCTGGACACAATCTTGCACAAGGTGCTCTAGGAGTACCCTGCCTCAATAGAGAGGTTGGACCAGATGACCCACTGTGGTCCCTTCCAACCTTATCTATTCCATGAATCTGTGATTCCAATGAAGGGCTACAAAGATGAAAAAAGGACAGTATAAATAAATATGTGATGGGAGAAACAAAGGAAGCAGAGGAAATTGCATTTAAACACAAGAAAGTTCTTTTACCATTGGGCAGCTGAAGACTGGAACAGCTTGCCCAGGAAGCGTTTCCATTCTAGGATACATTCAAAACCCAGCTGGACACAACCTGAGAACCCTGCTTGAGTATGACCCTGCTTTGAGCAGTGGGGTTTGGACTGGATGATCTCTAAAGGGACCTTCCCACCTCCGTGATTCTGTCATTCTGCAAATTAATGCATGAAGCTTAAAAAGTGCAGTGCTTGCTTTCTTCTTTGGTCTTGGGTACTGCACGTGCCAGCTTCTAGGCTTCCATTTGTAAACTGAGAGAAGCACTTCAGAGCTGCCTAAGTACAGCTGCTGTCAAGAAGCTGACAGCTCTACACCGAAGTCTGCCAACAGTCTTCATTTGGGAGGAGTACACTGACTCCACACAGGAGAATTGTGCTTTCTTTCCCCAAATGCATCTGTGGACACTATTTTACAAGGGACAGTGACAATGCCAATAACTTTTCTGTAATACTTTGTGTAAACTATAGGCATTCCAAAATATTTCTGGATGCAAATAACTTTCCTATAATAGCTGAAGTGAAATAGAGAAACACTTTCCTACAGCTCAGTTCCGAGTCTGAGTGAGTTTAAACACACATCCATGTCTCTCAAGAGGAGTGCTATACTCACAAAGCTCTAGGTCACATTGCTTGAAGCACTCTCCACTCTGACTGCTGATCTCAGCTACCATATAGCAGAGAATATCATGATTTGCGTAGCTTAGAAGGTAGGGCCCGTGTTTGACAGAGGGTGTCTGTTGGGGATTGGGTCCTGTGCCAGGATTGAGGTGAGTTTTACTCAGTGATGGCCTAATACAAATCATAAGAGAGGACTGGATCTAACTTTAAATAAACTGGAACATGGAGGCTGGCCATTGGTATGTTTACATTTAAATAAGATAAAAAATTTTCTGGTGCATTGCATTTCTTGCTCAAAGATATAAACTGATGAATAGACCTTGTTATCACAACTGTTTTCTCTCTCTGGCCCATGAAGTAGACAGGACTATTTTAACAAACCAGTTCTTGTGTCTCCTGCAGTTTTTGCCTTCTGAGAAACATTCTGGAGTGGTATTTATAAAAAAGGTGGTGTGAGGGTAGAAGTTTGTACAGTAGGGAACACACACTCCCTGTACCTCCCATCACCATTTGGAGTAAAACCAAGATGACATTTCAGCATTTCTTTATACTGCATGCTTTTCTCTCAGTTTGAATTATGCAAAAGATCTCTTTGTGTGGTAAGCAACATAATTTCCATTTGAAGTGTATTTCTGTAATGACCTTTGACAATGTTAATATTTTATATATTACAAAATAAACTTTTGATCAAGGTTGTGAGCAGAGAGATTAAAGCTGCTCTCGTGGTATGGGCAAGTAAGAAACGCAACACACAAGAAACACTGATGTGATCAAAAGGCTGCTTCAGATACTAAAAAGGTCTAATCAACCTAAATTACTAATGTCATTTTGATATAATCAGCAGTCAGCCACCGAAGTCTGTATCTTCTGATTTACCCTCTGCAAATCTTGCAGTTGTCGAATACAAATGAAAAAAAAAGAATTTAATTTTGTTTATTTTCTGGCTCACAGCTGGACTAGCATAGAGTAACCTTGAGGAGACACCTCCATGACTGCTTTGAGAGGCCATAAACTCATTCTTCTCCCTATCCCTAGACCAGTCTTTTCTAATTTCCTCCCACTCCTGCAGTCCCTAAAGTAAGACCAGCACATTACAGCCCAATAAAATAGGGAGTAGCAGGTTTTAGAAAGCCCAGGGTTTGTACTTTTCTTTTATAAAATATTTTACTTAGTTGGTAAATGAATGCCTAAGAAAGTTGATTTTAACGCTCTTAGTTGTTGATTAACATCTCTAAATGTTTGCCAAGTACCAAAGCCATTCCATTGCTATTTTGCAGGTGGCTGCATGCACATGAAATGTCCTCGCCCTCAGTGCAGATTTGAGTGGTGCTGGAACTGTGGCCTGGAGTGGAACAGAACCTGCATGGGAGATCACTGGTTTGACTAGTGGTGCTGAGGAGACCCTGTGCTGCTGCTGCTAAAGCTTTCATTGGGGCCAAATTCTGAACTCCTTGCTTAAGCAAAATTTCCAGAGGTTTCAGGGACACAGGGTTCAGAAGTTGGCCTAGTCTGTTGGTTTTTTGCTTTCTTGCATATGCAATCATACAAAAATCAGACTGAAGTTATGCCAAGGGGTTTAAATCCACTGAAATCCACTAAAAACAGTAATTGTTTTAATGGACAGACTTGTTCATTGTGGTACAAAGAGGGGTAAACTGCAACTTTCTGAGCTCGTGCTGCAGTCTGTCAGCGTGGAGAGCAGACAGAGTTACCATGAGAACTTTACTTGACATTTATAGTCAGGAATTCATAACTCTTGCAAGAGTGAGGAGCCTGCATAGCGTGTGTGTGTGTGTGTGTGTGTGTGTGTGTGAGCATTAAGAGGAGTAGAGGATGCATCATCTGCTTTTTTCTTTGACCACTTCTTTGCTCATTCAGCATAAATTTTGATTTTGAGGCAGTATTTCTTAACAGCTTTTTTGGCAAAGGGAAGACTGTGGCTCTTAAGTGTTTTCTCAGGGTTTCTTCCTAACAGGCTTTCTGTAGGGATTGGTTTTGCTTTCAAACCAAGTTCTCATAGAAACATCCAGCTTTATGCCGTACTTGGGCTTGTGTATTTGTGACATACAACACGAAACCTGCCTACCTACTCATTATAGACTTTGTTACAATAGGAAGATTAGCTAAGAATGCAGTTTCAGCTCTATCTGTGACTGCTGCTACGTTGGTGACTGGATCCAATTAAGAGTTGTGCAAGCTAAACTCACAGGGCTTCATTTTTCCTGTACTTCTGGAATACTTTGGGCATGGCGAAGTGAGGCAGGAGGACACTTCTCAGGGCTTTTCTCTATCAGCATTCTTCTAAATTGTATTAGACTAAATTGTATAGGTATAATGCTGAAAGTACATTTGCTGCTCTAACAGTGTGGGGCACAGGGGCACCCTCATTTTACAGTGTTAACACAGTAAGTGAAGTTTAATAGTATTTCCAAGCCTGAACAATTTTACTGTTTGTGATCTTTACATTGCTGTCTTATTCTGAAATAAAATTGATAATGTCTACATCCAACATGCCATGTAAGGATTTGCACAATTTAGTTTTGGAAAAAAAACGCACAATAAAGAAAGTGGTCAATTTTTTTCTTTTTTCTTCTCTTACTTCTTTTCTTCATTTGAATACAAAGTGAGTACAAAGATGATGGGTGAGTCATGCATCGCCTCGACTGATTAAAACTCCCAGCTGAGAGGTTAGCCCTTTGATTAAAACATAATGTTAGCACAAAATAAATGCCACAGCCATGGTCTTCTTTTATCAAGTTTGAACTAATATTTTGTATGGCATGGCTGTAGAGTCCTGAAAATATGGGTGTGCCTCATGTCAGTACAGAGCAGGAACCCTGAGGTATAAAAAAAATCTCAGGCTTGCTACAAAAATGTCCAATTGCTAAAATCAGTGGAGTACTCATGTGTCTAAACTGGAAGAGACATTAAAAGTCTGAGGAAACAAGGGAATGAAGGCATGAGGTACCAAAAATGAGAGAGGAAGCTGGTAGAATTAAGAAAATGAGAAAGAAAGAAAGTGACAACAAGAAGACAACGGACATTTCCTAAAGATAATTTTCCTGTGAAAATTTCCTGTGGCACTAAAATGTATGCAGAAGTAGCTACATTGAAGTGTAGGGATGCAACTGAATGCTGCAATGTAGCTCATTTAAGTACATTATCTAAATGGGGATATTTTACTGTGAGCTCTGAATATCTCATTGTTTGATTTCCTGTACGTGGGTCTATTTTATAATTTATATGACTTGTTGCCAGCAGTCTAGGGAAAAAGTCACAATGTTTAATTTTACTTTGATCGTGTGTTATATGGCAATTTATCACTATATTTCATATTCAAAAACATTCAGAATAAAAGAAGTCTGAATATCTTTCCTTTTTTTTTTTTTTTTTTTAGTGTCTTTCTTATAGAGGAAGAAGTTATTATTCGCTATAAGAAGTTTCACTGAGTTAGAGCCTTCCCTAACAAGTTAATGTTTTAATTGTTAAGTAGAAACATGATTTATGCCCCTGGATCAAGATCCATTGAAGTCAATGGACTGTAGATCAGCTCCTGTATTTCTTTCTGGCCTGGGAAGGGCAGGAGTCATAAGGCTAGAATAGAAACACCTCTTTTTTGCAAGAATTTGTCAGAGAATGGGATTATGAACATTCATCTAAGATGTAAGCAAGGACAGGAAAGGAGAATAAAGAAAGAAGTTCCAGCATTGACTCAAGATTATCTGCTTTCAGAGACTGACTTTATAGGCCTTTGTCACATAGGGTTGCTTCACACAGTCCGGATTTACACTCTGCTGAAAACAAATGTGCATTCTGCAGATTTTAATAGAACATATCTTGATCTTCTCTGTGTTAATACTATATGTGTCTGTGCATACACGCAGACAAAGTTTGAGATGGTACAGGCTGTAAACCAGATTTCTCTTTAAGATTCTCATAATTTCCACAATTTAAAGGGCATGAACAATGAGGATTAATGCCATGCTGACACTGTATGAATGCTGGAATTCCTATAGATATGTGTGGATTGGATATGAAATGTTCTATGCTGGTAACTCTTTTTTGCATGGAAAAATGTTGTTCAAAAAAAAACACCAACAAACTTATTGAAAAAATCTAATTTATTTTGCAATTTGAAACAAAACAGAATAGGACAACAGTGTCTGTTTAGACTGATCCTCTTATTTCAGCTCTGAAGTATCAAAGTGGAATTCACCTCATCCAACTTCAGCTCTGTGGTTGGTTTGCTGGCTTCAGAGGCTTGCACAGAGACCCTTTGTGCATGTCTATGGTGGAGCTTGCTGAGTTTGTAGTACAGTTGGTCATGACTAGAGGCGTGATGGCAACAGCCCCGCCAGAGACAGGGTGCAGCTCATGACGGGACAAACAGGACCTGTTCTGTGTGCTCCTGCACGCTCTTGTCTCTGCTGTTGCACAGAGAGGGGAGTCTTTCTCTTTTAAAACTTACTGAACTGTCATTGCTTGCTACCATTCATGAAGCCAGCCTTGGCAAATGCTTCCTCTGGGTTGTCATATGCATCTCTGGAAGTGGTCCTGGGCAGCCATGGAGGGTAATGAAGAAAAACAGGACTCGAGCAGAAAAACAGAAGGAAACCAACCTGAGGGCATAAGCAGATGGAAAGTTCTGAAGAACTTGTAGGTTTATGTTCTCTACTAGCCATACACATGACATTCAACTGTATGTTCTAAGAATCTGATTTATTATGGTGATATAAAGCAAAAAAAAGAAGTCTGTCTTTTTATCAAGGTTTGCCTTTATTAATTGAATTCTCTTTACCTTGAACCTTCTTCATATTTCAGATTAAAACAATTGTTCTTGTTCTTGGTACTCCAATCCAGGATCCTTTAGTGTGTGTTGAATGGTTTAAGTACAGGATGTATGCTGAAATATTCAATAATTATTATCATTATAATAATTCAGCTCTATAACAACAGTGAAAATCTCCAGTACTTAATTCCAGCTGGCAGTGAAATCCAAATACCGAGTAGTTTAAGAAGAAAATGAATAGCAGCTTGGTTTCTTCAAGAAAAAGTGTATCTCAAAGCTCAGAGTAAATAATACCTCAGGAGCTGTGATTTTGACTAAAATATCATTTATACATCTGCCTTCTCTCATTGCAAAATGCAAGCCAAATTATTTCATTTTTAAATGTACGCTTTAAAAAAATCAGTAAATAGCATTCCAGAAGAAACATTATGTCGCTGTTGGGAAATAATAGTCATGCTGTGAAAGAAGAGCAAGCAGTAGGATATGCTTTTTGCATATGAATAGTAAGATGCCATCTATATTGCAAACTGGCATGGTAGCAAACCTTTTTGCCTACAGATATTGTAGATCATGTAAGCTGAAGTAAAGTGGGCATTTGTGGAGGGAAAACGGAGGCACTTGGAGGTGAGAGGTCAGATTCCAAGAGATTCTGCTGGCCTGGAAGACTGGGAAGAATTAGCCCTTTGTGCCAAATTTTCTCACACTTCGAATAACAACAACTGCTATGTTCCTCATGGTCACCGTGCTGCTCAAACCACTACACACATAAATCATTGTGTGTGGTAAGCTCAATAAGCAACACTTGCAGCAAGATTGGAAGGATAAAGCATAATATCAACTCCGAAGATTGTGTAGCCCCACAATGACTTAATTTATCTGATGCAGTGTTTGACTTATATGGTGTCATGGTTTAACCCCAGTCAGCAACTAAGTACCACACAGCTGCTCACCCCTGCCATGGGATGGGGCAGAGAATCTGAAAAAGGTAAAACCCGTGGGTTGAGATAAGAACAGTTAAATAATTGCAATAAAGTACAATATAATAATAATAATTATCATCATCATCATAGTTCCACAGTAATGAAAATGGGGATAACAAAAAGAGAAATAGGAATAAAACTCAAGAGAAACAAGTGCTGCACAATACAACTGCTCACCTCCCACCGATGCCCAGCCCCACCCCAAGCAGTGATTGGACCCTCCCAGCCACCTGCCCACAGTTTATAGACTGAGCATGGTGTTCTGTAGTATGGAACACCCCTTTGGCCAGTTTGGGTCAGCTGTCCTTGCCATGCTCTCCCCCAGCTTCATGTGTACTTCCTGACTTCTCATACAGAGCATGAGAAACTGAAAAGTTCTTAAGAACTATTTAGCAACAACTGGAACACCGGTGTGTTATCAACATTATTCTCATACTAAATCCAAACACACAGCACTGTACCAGCTACTAGGAAAAAAAATGTTCCCAGCTGAAAACAGGACATATGGTGATAGTTGATGTAGAGAAACCCTACACAGAGTTAGAGCAGTAGCAGTAGCTCTTAACAGCTAGATTTTGTTTCCAGGCAGCAAAATTCTCATGTTTTCTTCAGTTCCTCATTAAGCAATAGAAAAGCCTGAAGAAAAACCAGACAAAAGTTTCCAGGAGAAGGAAACCCTATGTCCAGTTGTTCCTGATGGTCCTTCAACATACTCAGTCAGATATATCTGACAGCACAGCACTGACAGCAATTCAACGAGAAGAGAAAAATGTACTACTTCACATTTTATCTGACACAATTACAGTTTTTAAGGAAATATTTCTATCTCTAATTAGCAAATTTAGAAAAGCACCTCTCCCTTTTTTTTTTTTTAAACATGTTTGTCCACTGACTCCCATTACTTTTATTTGTGTATGTGTTTTATGTGTTTGCCCGTGTGGTTCCCCTTGTGTATCACCTACTGATTTTCAGCTGTGTGTGCCTCCTCTTCAGAGAGTTTAATGCTCTAGAAGTTTGCAGCTTGATTGTCCAGGAACTACTATGGCACATGGACTGAATAAGCTCTTCTCATATTCTGGGTAAGTATGTGCAAGCCAAAAAAAATGTAAATGGCTTTAAGAAGCAGTAGGGTAGGCAAGTTGAGAGAAGTTCATTTAATCATGCAGAGAATAATATTTAATGTAGTGCTTTGTGTATCTGTAGAAAGATTATGTTTTTTTTAGAAATCAGATCATATGCCATTTCATTTTTCTTCATTATTATTAATAGTGCACTTTTCTTTGCTTTTAATTTGTTTTTCTTGTCTGTGTCTCCATTTTTCTGAATAATGGAGTAATGATTCTATGCCAGCAGATAAAATATGCAGCAAGACATCACCTGTTACACTACTTTTTGGCTTTTATCCCTAGAATGCTTGAGAAATTCACATAATCCGTGTTGGCAGGGAAGTGCCATTATCTGTATTCTACAGTCAAGAAATTTACTCCAGAGAGCACAGCCAGACTACATGGAGGCAACAGCTCAAATGCATATCATCCCTTTCCTCACAGCTGGGGAAATCTGGCTGCACCAAAGTGGAGGCCACCTGTGTGCTGGGATGGTGACGACACAGGCTTAGGGAAGCAGGAAGCAAATTTGAAGTGTAAGGTCCAGAGGACACCGGTGTGACATTAGGGACACAAAGAAATAATTTTTTAAAAGGTAGGATTTTCTGTGGCCCAAAGAAGACTGATATAACCTGACATCATTTACAACCACCAGAAATTTTACTGCTGGCTTCACTGGGGAAAGGCTAATTTAGAGACTTTGAAAACACCACTTACTTCAACATTTTAGCAGTGCATAGGAGATCTCTGGGAGAATTTTCTGTTGCAGTTTTCTCTTTGTCAGTTGAATATGTCATCTACAAAACACATTCATGCCCACTCTCTCCACCTTGTTTTAGTGCAAACTAAAATCCATCAAGCAGTGATGTCACACTTGTTTTAAAAACCTTTAGTTAAGTACCATCTGAAGCAACAAACTGTACACTTACTTGGTACATGATGGTATTGTCTGCTTCATAAAGAGTAATCCTGACAGCCTACCAATTACAGCTTCTGGTTACCAGGCCAAAAACTGGTTGGATGAAGACCTTAAGTAATGATCAAAAGGTAGTGGTAAAACAGAAAGCAGCAATCAGTACAGTGAAATATTCAGACACTTCTTCTGTTGAGGCCAGTATGTTTTTCTTGATATGGATTCTAAATGCTCCTGAACAGGTCCAACCAGCTGAGTTTGTCTATGCCTGGAAGCTAAACCTGGGAAGCCCAGCACTGTGCTTTTCCAAAGCAAAGAGATGAAAATACGGTAAAAGGGTTTGAAATGTTTAATAATTAGCTGAAGTCCATGTGTTCCAGAGCTGATGGAGTTAAAAAACAAACTACCTCATGAAACTACACTGACATTTTTCAAGTGCCCAGTGAAACAACAAATGCCAGGTTTTCTTTTTTTAAATCTGCTTCTCAAAGGCCAGAATGACTGTGATATTTACATTAAACTCAGTCAGTTAATGAAGCTGAAATCAATTCTGATTCAAGCTTCCAAGTTTTAGTGGTGATATAACTGAATCTAACATTTTATCAAAATGTTACTCAAGCTTTTCTTAGCAAATATTAAGGCACTTATTTTCTGATCACTCAGGTCCTTATTTTATTTCAAAAGTGCAATAATCAAGGCCATTCCTATTGCATCATTCTGTTGGATTTTACAGAAAGCAAACATAGGCTTCAAACCAGTGCTAGCAATAAGGTCCTGCATGGTAGGATATCTCCTCCTGAACTAGCAATCTCTTCTCAGTGACATTTACTGTGCACAAATTAAAACCAATCAATGGCATTTCATTTTCAGTCCTCTTTAAAGCTTCGGGGCAGAACTGAATAAATAAAAATATAAAGCCAAGTCTGCACCACAGAAAGCCTACTTTTCTAGCTGTTCCACTACAGCTGTAGCACAGACCTACCTGATAAAGTACATCAGCTTGGTAGACCACTGCATTATACAAAATTAGCTGTAGATCAGCAAATTTACATATTCATGTATGCCATTATATTGGACTTTTTCTTTAAGGTTTTTGTCAGTCTAGGAAACTTATAAGCCCCTTCCCTCCTAAGGACGGGCTCATTTCAATCCAGCTTTGCGATGGGTGATGGCTGGGGCAGTCCAACTCCTTGCACATCAACTGTATCATCATCTGGGTGAGCTGGGATGTAGATTGCTGTCATACTTGGATCTTAATATTTGTAAGCACTTGGCTCCCACTTGTGAACCCAAAAAAAGGCCAGGTAGTCAAAAGTCATCATCAGATGTACTTTTAAAAAAATATCTTCTTTCAGTGTCTAAGCAAAGATAGGGCACATACATAAAAAAGAACAGTTGAAACTTTTTCTCTGATTCTGAATGCTGAGCAGTATGGAAAAATACTGAGACACTTGAAATCAATATGTTTTCTTCTTCAAAAACCAAAAAAGTCCATGACCCAGAGCCCTTTGTAATGACTGCACCCAGCATTGCTCTTCTGTTATGTTTCCAGTAAACAGTACAAACATCATAGTATTTTGCTAGTTACGTTTATTTAGACATTTGTATAGATTTTATAAGGCCTTAGTGGAGCTTTAGCAAGTCTCAGATAAATGTTGTGTATTTATTATTATGTAGCACTGCTTGGTTCAAAGAAAAATTATGTTTCTTACTGCTTCACCCCACTATGGAAGAGAGCAATATTTTTACAAGCAGTTAAGCCTTGATAGATAAGATGATTTCATGAGGTCCTTTCATATATGTTCCTACAGCATTGTGTTCACTTACTCCCAAATGAAAATTCCAACTTTGAGAACTATTCACTGGATTATTTAATTGCTTGCAGGAAGAAAGAGAGATCCAGAAACCTTTCCTATTAATGCAGTTATTGTCTCAGATCCAGCAGCTTCCTTTGCTGGTCAATGCCATTACCAGACAGATCCGTATGCCAGGAGGTTTTCTTGATACTTAACACTACCTGATTTCTTTACTTTTCAAGCTATTAAGATCTCATGATTAGAAAGGATTTACGGTTTGTGCTAGGGATGAGAAACCTTTCCATGCCAAGGTATTAATGGTCACCTCATAATTATTTATCATTATATCAATATCATGTGTAAGTTTAAGGGTATTGTTTTCGTGTTTATGTTTCCCGTTCTCTTTGTTCCCTGATTGGGTGGAGAAGACGGCAATCATATTTCCACCTCACTTGTTTTATTAGGCTTAATAGGCCAAGGTTAAAAGCTTGAATAAATATTTCTCTAAACATTCTAGAATCACGAATAAGTGATGGACTGGGGCATACGATGGCAGGCGTGGTTGCTCCACTGCCTTCTGCGGCATTCATGCCTCTGTGCCTCTAATGGAACCACTCCTGATCATGCCAAATCACAACATATTGTTCACAGAGATATCATCTTGGCAACTCATAATCATCCTACAATTGTCCATCTCACCCAAAATCTTCTTCACCTCGTTTCCAAATGATGCTTTTCTGATTTATGAGGTCTCTACACTCTCTTTCTGATTAAATTTTTCTTAGTTTCTGCATTTATACAGTTCTAGATGGCTGCTGCTGTGCTGCTGTGCATCTCAGGATACAGGCAAGTTACTGCAAAGTGAGCTAGTAATCAACCTTTGGTATTCACCCCTATGTGTATTTGTATTCTATTATTTTTTTTTCCACATGCTACAAACATTTTTTTTTACAACTTTACACATGTTCAATAAATCTGGGTTTGAACACCTCCAGTGTGGCAACTTATTTGTTTGCCAAACATGCTTGGGTTCTTTATCCATTGGAGTTCATTTATACTGCTCTTGGTAAAACTCACGTAGATGGAGATTAATGTTGACCCTGTCCAGCAATTAAGTACCACCCAAATGCTCACTCCCACACCCAGCAGGATGGGGGAGAGAGAGTAGGAAGAGCAAAAGCAAGAAAAAACCCTCATCAGTCAAGATAAAGACCGTTTAATAACTGAAGGTATGAACAAAACTAATAATAGTGATACAAAAGCAATCACTCACCACCTCCCACAAGCAGATGGATGCTCAGCCAGTCTCTGAGCAATGGCTACTTTAGAAAGACAGCCTCCCGTGTTTTATTGATGGGCATGATGTTAAATGGCTTGGAATATTGACTTGATCAATTCAGGTCAACTGCCCTAGCTGTGTCTCCTCCCAGCCTCTTGCCCACCCCTGACACTGGGAAAAACAGAAAGAGTGGGAAAAATAGAAAGCCTCGATGCTGTGCAAGCTCTGTTCAGCATCAGATAAAACACTGGTGTGTTATCAACACTGTTTTAGTCCCATAACCAAAATACAGCACCATACTGGCTGCTACGAGGAAAATTAGGTCTGTACCAGCCAGATGCAGTACAAAGAGTTTGCTTCACACTGGTTGGCACAGGAGACTGCTACACATGTGGTCATGGCACTACGCATCACCTCCCGCCTCGGGTCCCTTAACCGCTCGGATGCCTAACAAGCGTTGAACTAATGATTAAGACCTTTCTATCTCAGTGCAAGTATTAACAGGTTTTCTGTGCTTGACTGGCAGCCTACTTTTATAAATTTAGTACCTTTGAGATCTCTTTGACCTGGCAAAACCTGGTTGAAACTGGCTAACTTTGAAAGGCTTCTGTGGGAGGACTGACAGACAGCTGCACAGACACAAATGGGGACAGCAAGGAAGGTAGGCCAAAACACAGGTAGCTACACAAAGTTCTCACCGAGATACTGGGGAGTGTGATGTAAAATCAGAGAGATGAAGCTAAGGAAGCTAAACAGACTCATTTTGTCATTAAATTATGGTTACACAAAGCATTAAGCATTCCCAATCCAGTCTTAATTTCTGCTATAAATTGAGATCAGAAGTTCCCTATTACCTTAAGGGGAAAATTATTGCATAAATTTGGATAGGTGGCTGTGATAAATGGATTATCATACACCCACCCCACTGCCTCTTTTGGGGCTGTACAGGAAGCACGAAGAAGTTTGGTTGATTCAGTTCAACAGCTGGGCCTTGTCCTGTGGTGTTATTGAGTGATGTTTCTACTGACTCTGTCTTATGGGGAGAATAAGGTTGGCATTAATTAAAACACGTTAGTGATGAAAATTATAGAAATGATCTGATTCATTTTCACCACGTGTATGCCTGTTTCTGTCTTGACTGCAGATGAAATTTGAAGCAACCACACTCCTAACTCGGATGTGTCTGTTAAATATCCTGAGTTGGTGGGATGACACCAGCAGCAGCCTGCCTGTTTTTGGCTACTATTTGAAGATCACCAGGACACAGGCAGCCACACCTCTGAGCTCACCAGGGAGGACATTTAAGGCACAGCTGACTACAGTCAGACTGTTTTCTGTAGTGGCACTAGCCCAGTGATACATGGATTATAGAATCAACTTTCTCACTTCAAAGTATGTAACACTCAGGGGAGAGATGAGAGGAGGAAAAGCATAAAGGTGGCTTTCAGTGATCTTCAGTCTGACAGATTCCAGGCTGGGCCCATTTATCAGCAAGGAGGGAATAGAAAGAGTTTCCAGAGGGGAGTGTGAGTGTTTGACATACTGCCACATATCACACCCTTGTATTATCCTATTTAGTTTAACATCCCATGGGGAATTTTTAAAAGTATATTTTGCTTGTTTTTTATTGAAATCATTGTACTATGGTGATTAGCAGAATATAAACTATATTGCAAGATAATAACTTCTAAAAAAAATTAAATGAAACACATTTTAAAAGAGCTTTTTCCACTCTTAATTGCAGTATCTAAGGAAACTGAAGTTAAAATAGTATATTGCCTTTTCTGTCATTTATGCACTTTTAAGCATTTTGCCCAGAATTTTGTCTTAGACCACTAACTAGGAACTAAATAAATTGCATTTTATAGACATTGAGGAGAATATTAAGAAGGTATAGCAGATATGATTTTATCCCCATATGCTTCTTGGAACATATACTACTCTATAGCATGGGTAGAGTTCTCATTTCTTTGTCACAGGGTCACAGAATCACAGAATATTCTGAGTTGGAAGGGACCCACAAGAATCACCAAGTCCAACCCTTAGCCCTGCACAGAACATCTCCAAGAGTCACACCAGGTGCCTGAGGGTGTTGTCCAAACATTTCTTGAACTCTGACAGACTTGGTGCTCTGACCACTTCCCTGGGGAGCCTGTTCCAGCACTCAACCACCCTCTGGGTGAAGAACCTTTTTCTAATATCCAACCTAAACCTCTCCTGACAAAATTTCAGGCCATTCCCTCAGATCCTGTCACTGGCCACCTCAAAGAAGAGATCAGTGCCTGCCCCTCCTCTTCCCCTCACTAGTAAGTTGCAGACTGCAGTGATGTCTCCCCTCAGTCTCCTCTTCTCCAGGCTGAACAGACCAAGTGACCTCAGCAGCTCCTCAGACGGCTTCTCCTCAAGGCCCTTCACCATTTTTGTTACCCTCCTGTGGACACTCTCTAAGAGCTTAATATCCTTTTTATATCGAGGTGCCCAAAACTGCAAACAATATTCAAGCTGAGGCTGCACCAGTGCAGAGCAGAACAATTCCCTCCCTCAACCAGCTGTCGATGCTTTGCCTGATGCCCCCCAGGACATGGTTGGCCCTCCTGGCTGCCAGGGCACTGCTGACTCATATTCAACTTGCCATCAAACAGGACCCCCAGGTCCCTTTCTGTGGCACTGCTTTCCAGCATCTCATTCCCCTGTCTGTATGTACATCCAGGGTTGCCCCATTCCAGATGCAGAATCCGGCACTTTGCCTTGTTGAACTTCATAGGGTTGGTGATTGCTCAGTCCTATAATTTGTCGAGGTCTCTCTGCAGGGCCTTCCTGCACCTGAGAGGGTAAACAGCTCCTCCCAGTTTTGTATCATCTGCAAACTTGCTTAGTATGCCTTCCAGTCCCATGTCCAAGTCATTTATGAAGATGTTGAAGGGCACTGGGCCTGAGATGGAGCCCTGTGGAATCCCACTAGTGACAAGTCACCAGTCTGATTGTCACCCCATTCACTATTACCCTCTGTTCTTGACCCGGGAGCCAATAGCTCACCCACTACATGATAGGAAGGAATAAAAAAAAAACCCTAAATGCTTTCACAGGATTTTTTTTTCTTTTTTTTTTTTTTTTTTTTTCCCGAAAGAAAACAAAATCAAACCACTTCACTGGTCAGGAAATTACTTAAAAACATATACAACATTTTAGCAAATGGCAGCCCCACCACGTAATTGGCTTCAGTGCATCCACTCTGCAGACAGCAATGGCTTGTCAGAAACCATGTCTCCAAAACAGGCTTTAATGTTTCCGGACACCCTAAGACTTCCATACTCTGAGAGCAAACATAATAATATTAAAATCTTCTCATGTAGCTATAGATCCTGTGCAGTTCAATCATGTCCTACTTTAGTGAGAAAGGAAAAAGTAAGTTTTTTATGTACAACTTTGTCCCTGAGTTACTTCCTAGTTACAGACATTGTGAATCTTGAATTGCGAACTTCATAAATGGTAGTACCAGATGCCTGCTGAACTACTACAAACACAGGAATAACACTTCAGTCATGATTCATTCTTTGAATCAACAGAGTTGATGTCTTTGCATCAACAATGAACATTTGTATAAACATGTCAACCAACATGGGAAATTAAGAACATTGGAATATGCATTCTGACCTTCATCTGATGACTTGCAAAGGCTCGAGCAAAATGCACTAATGTGTATTTGCAAAAACCTCTGGCAGAATTATTCTGTGACAAAATATCTCCTTCTGAACTAAACTTCTGAGGAGCAACAGTTGCTCCAAATATTGTGCAGTATTTTTCATTTAATAGCAAAAAAAAGCAAACAAATGAACCCTAGTAGATACTTTTGCTTCAGTTTTAGCTTCCTATTACCTTAAATAAACAAAGCAAGCACGTTGTAATTTCACGAAGAACTGAGTCTTGAAGAGTGAGCAGTGGTAGGAAATTTCAGTTTGAAAGCTGAGAAGAGCTTTGCTATAAAGGAAAGTATTAGGCATGCTTTTTCTTTTTGCTGTCAAAATCTCTTAGATATGGACTCCAGTTTTCATTAATTACACTACTAGCTATTATATTTAAAGGACAGTGTTTTGACCCCATACACACAAACGGCTGGGTTATCAAATGTCCTGTATTATAGTAGAGAGGAAGCTGTTAAGTAGGATGATAAAACAGTTTTATCATTTTTCCTCTGCTGCTGTTCAGGCTCCCTCTGCATACTTCAGTCTCTGCCAGCCAGGAGTGTTGGGCATTACGACTGAAAGAGGCTGCACACCAGTATTTATGTGACTAGACACTGTACAAAAGGTAATGGAAAAACTGCACTTGCAGAACAATATCTGGACTTAATGACACACTCCTCTGACAATCCAGATTCCTTCTCTTTGAACTTGATATTAAGGTCATGCGACATCTCTCTGGTGAGAACCTAACTCATCCCAGATGGTGACTATCACGTTCCTACACACCTTTCTTGTGCAAAGGCAGGAGATAGGGGAGCATTTAGAAGAAGCACAAATATACTGACTGTAAATCAGGCCTAAATTCTCTTTCCTTTTTCTGAAGAACAGTACCAGTAATCATGAAGGAAGCTACTCACCAGTTACAGTAACAGATCAGACTCATGCCCCTGGCCTAAATTCACAGGTAAGTTGTGAAAATAGACTTAAAAACACCCATGAGGGTTTAAACAACACACAGGAAATATTAGCTTGTCTTGCTGCCACAAATATTGAACAAGGATGATAAAACAGTTTTAAATAACTCCTCATTAAATGAGGCTTTTTTGGGTCTTTGCTCTGAACATGGGACAGGGTCTGTGGAAAAAGGACTGGACAGCCATGTAAAGTGAAACCCTCATAACATATGAAGACCCACAGATGAGGTAGTAAATTTGTTAAGGCCATTTTAATTCTGGCATTTCCATCTTTGAGTGGTTGACTTTGCAACATACTTTTTGCTGTTTATGGGTGTGTGTAGCATATCAATCTACACTGAAACAGTGCATTAAAGCACTTAATAGTTCTATGAAGTCTGAAATGTCATGCTGTACCCACATTTTGCTACTCAGACTCATTTCAAGATCTGTTGCACATCTGTGCCCTCTCCCCTCTCCTTAGGAGAAGAGTTAACTGTGGGAAGTCAGTCACTGTACCTTCCATACCTTTCTGCATAGATCCGATGTCAGCAAGGACCTTGGCAAACATCCTCTGAAGAATTTTGCTGAAGTGGCTGAAGACACTACTGTGCCTGTTTGCCCTTCTTCCGTTACTTGCCTTATTCCAATGAACAGTTAGCATAGATCACCTTCAGGGGTGATTCTGTTGAAAATTTGTCCTATGCCTTGGAGCAGTTAAGACACAGGCACATGTTGCTCCTTTGTCTTCTATAGGATTAATAACCCAAGAGGGTAGGAAGGACAGCTATGAGAACAATAACGTCTGAAAATACCCCTGTGAGATTTGCCAGAGTCTGTCTGCTGAAAAGCTCCCCAGCTACGATGGCAAATCACAGTTAAAAGGCCACAGTCTCCTCTAGTGTAAAACAGTACCTAGTGTCACGGAAACTCATGGCTTGATAAAGATTCAGCCGTCAAAAGACAAGGTTCCCTACACTCTACGTTAAACAGATGCATGTCAGGCCAGTCCAAAGCTTCCTCTCTACAGAGCTGCAGGTCCATCCCATTCCCACCTGCCCCAAATCGACCCCCAAGGAGCTGCCACCACCTTCCCAAAAGTGATTTGCAGTCACTCAGGTAGTGAGCTGAACACAGCATTAAAGAATTCTGCTCATGTCTAATTAAGATAATGCAATCAATTGGTCCACAAATACTTATGGATCTTCTTAATAACTCTATTTTTATCAGCTTGAGTGCCAGATGTGCTAGTGTGAAGTAATCATCAGTGCTGTTTGAATTCAGGAAGGTTTTAGGTTACTATGCTCATTAGCATTTGCTCCCTGGTAACCCACTCCCTCTACCATTACTGTGCTGGCTCCTATTTGCTGCTAGCATCCAAATAATTTTCTTTGAATTACTTTAAAAGTAATGATGGCCATGCTTCCAAAAATATTCTTAATAACCAGCTTCTAGGCACCATTTTAGGATACAGGAAACTAAAAGGAAAAGAAGAAACAAACTTGAATTGCTTTTAAGCAAAAAAAATTGACCAAGAAGGTTTTCCAGAACTACTTTCTTGTTGGAAAAGGCATCTTGTCTATTTGTTTGCCTTCATTTCCTAACTCAGAAATGGCTCTTGGATTCCCAAAAATATTGAGAATAAAATAGTTCATCTATAAAATTAAACAACTTCTGCTGCCGAAGCCTGTCATTTGTTGCCCCCATTTTGCTGTGGAATAGTATTAGCAATATTTTAGCTGTTCTTACAAAGCCTTATTGTGCTTCATGTTGTCTAGCATTATAGAAGAAGACTGTTCATACCCTTAAGGTGTCATGATCCAGATGGCTGGTATTTCCTCCCTCCCACCTCACTTCTGTGAGCTCTACTGTCGTAAAAGCCACAGTCAAAGGTCAAGTTACTCTCCGAGACACATCATATTTCCACAAGGTCCTATTCCATTAAGAGAAGATCTGAAACTCTATGGCAAAATCCACAAAATGCTATGAAAGCAGCTGGAGTCGTCCAGCTGTGATGCACAGTGATTCAGCACAGGAGCCCAGGAGCTGCTTTTGGCTGTGGGATGAAGCATACCACTCTGTGCAGAAGTCTATACCACAAGCTTGGGTAAACATCACTTGTTTTTTCACATGATGGAGATTCCTGAACATGCAGAGAATTGCTGTTTGAAAGTCCGTGTGTCTTGGTAAGTGAATCTCACACTGACTGTAAGATCCTTACACTGCACTAAATCGAGCATTGGCAAAACCCCTCGCCTTTGTAGAAGCTTTAATAATTTCAAGTGGAGTTGTGGAAAGTCCCCCAGGAACAAGTCAGTACAGGAGGGAGAGTCTATTTAGGATTGCAGTCGTTTGACCCATGCCAATGAATGGGATTTGGTTTTAGAGTTAATTTCTTTGCCTAAATAAGGTATTTGAAATAAGAGAGAAAAAAAGCATTTCCTATCTGCCAGGTAGAAAATTTTCCCTCTGGCAAAAGACTTTTTAACCACTTGTCATGATGATATCATGCTGCCTGATGTAGGTCTTGGAAGAGTGCTAGTATGAGGTGGAGATTTTTCAGCCATGGGTTTTGGCACTCTATCTGTGTTGAAAAAACAATTTATTTTTTTTTAATTTATTTTTTTTTGTTTGTGATTCCTCTTATAAAGAAAAAAGGACAGGAAAATAAGACATCAGGACAGAAGAGGCATTTCCAGTGTATAAACAGACTATGGGGACGCTTATGTTTCAAATGCTACAAGTCACTGGGGGTGGCAAGAGAAAGTAATGCTTTGGGAACCAGCTGCAGCTCTTTGTCTCCAAGGAGCAGCTGTTGATGAGATGCTCTTATTAATGAAATGGGATTGCTCAGTGCTGTCGATTTACTGCAGTTAGTGTAGCCAATTCTGATTCATGCTACCATCAGGGATACCACGCCTAGGAGGCAGCAGGGTTTGTTGTTTATATTGATTGAAAAAGGTGCGAAAAGCAGTAGATTCAGAGTGCTTACATAGACTGTCTTGTGGCTGAATTGCCAGGTGACTGACTGACAGTTCCCAGAGCTCGGTTCCCTGGACCACTGATTGTTAGTCATCTGGGAGTTGATGAGTAAGAAATTACATTAGCTCTGTTATTCAGATTGGGAAAAAATATTAATCAGTGTAGTTGGTAGGATTAATAACATACTGCTAGCGTGGAAGTGAGCATACAAATAAAATACTGTCAAATCACTCTGAGAATGGTTGTGCAAAACCTGCTTCAAACAGCTGGGGCTGAGCTCAAGAGCTGGTAAGGACATGGGCTCACCAGGCTGTGTGTGTGCACAAGCCTTTTTTTATTAACATTGGTGGCTTGAGGTCGGGGCACCTCAACTCCTGTGACAAATGACAGTAGGAAGACAAGATTCCCTGCCAAGGAAGAGATGCCTTCTAACAGCAATCCATCTCTTTAGTACAGGAGTTTTTAACACATGACACAAAAATTATCTGACATGTACTGCACTCAGCTTTGATACTTCTATAAAACTCAGTTGTTGAGGGGTTTATGCCTTCTTCTAATACATGCCTAATTAAACAATTCTGATGCTGAGATCTAAATTTGGTCTTTCTCAGAAAACAGTCCACTCTGTGTACTGTATCTAAGAGTTTTTTCATGAGGGACTTGAGAAGCAGGCAGCCCTCTGATAAGGTCTCACTTAGTGACTGTTCTAAAGTAGCACCTTAGTATCTTAGTACCAGGTTTAGGTGGTCATCTCCCAGAGGTTCATCCCTCCAGGGCCAAGTGGGAGTATTGCACAATTTCTGGCTGAGCTATTTGGGCATTTAGCCATAAGGTTACTTAGCACAGCTTCCTACTGGAGAGGTATTTGGAGCAGGGTGTTTGCTTCAGATTTGATGAATGTATTAAATTGTTGACAAGGGACCAAGCAGTTTCAGGCAATGCAATGCTCAAGGAACTTGAGCATTGTTTTCAGGACGGCCTGCCAATGGTTTGTAAGAGCTTGCTAATTACTATCTACTGCAGTGATTTTTGCAAAGGAAGTGGATTGCAATTGCAAATTCACAATTGCATTTTTACATGGACCACAAAGGAGTTGTCTGAATAAACAGATTATTTGTCATCATCTTTGGCAGGATTCAGACTGCTAACTAGCTCCATGCTGTTGTCATATCCCTAGCTATCTCCCTACACCTGGGCTTGCTTTTCACAGAATCAAAGAACAGAAGGGAAGAAGACACCATGAGGCAGCTTGTGCCATGAAGCCAAGATGGATCCTGGGCTGCATGCAAAGAAGCATGGCCAGCAGGTCCTTCTCTACTCCACTCTCATGAGACCTCACCTGGAGTACTGCATCCAGCTCTGGCATCACAACATAGCAATGATGTGGACCTGTTGGAGCAAATCCAGAGGAGGGCTACTAAGACGAACAGAGGGCTGGAGCACCTCTTCTACGAAGACAGGCTGAGAGAGTTGGGGTTGTTCAGCCTGCAGAAGAGAAGGATCCAGGGAGACCTCATTGTGATCCTCCAGTACCTGAAAGGAGCCTACTAGAAAAATAGGGAGGACTTTTTACAATAGCATGTAGTGATAGGACAAGGGGGAATGACCTTAAGCTGAAAGAGGGTAGGTTTAGCTTAGACATTAGGAAGAAATTCCTTCTTCAGAGGATAGTGAGGCACTGGAACTGGGGGGCTGCAGTGATTTGTGCTAGCAGCCACACTTAGGACTGAGGTGGACAAGAATACAGACATCACATGGGAACAGCTGGAGGCAAAAGCAAGCTTTTACAGAAACGGCCTGATCTTTTGCGTCTGATACGATTATGGAGAGGCTCTGCCATAGCACAATGGCTGGCATGGTTTTGGAAAGGGTAAAGGTGTGGCACTATCACCTGGTTTGCTCCTACCCTGGATTACATGCCTTTCTTACATCTCTGGCAAATCCTTTCAACCTCTGCCCCACGGACAGGCTGCAGGACAGCAGGGCATGATACAGAACTGGAACCAAGGATGTATAAAATACTATGGTTAGGATTCACGGGTAAATAATTAGTAGATGCCAGCGAGGCACACTGAAAATCTTTCGCATTGATGCAATCTCACTTCTGAAAGTATAACATCACTCTTTCAACAATATTTTCTTTTCATTACATACAGTCTGAAGAGCATTGTGGTGTTTGAAATAGCCAACAATTTCTGCCAAGGGATGATCAGATGTCTTTATGAGATTTTCAGCTATTTTATGCAAAAACACTTCTGTTTTAAGGTTTTCATGCTCACTTAAGAGTTTTACATTCAAGAACTATTTTCCTTTTCATCGAAAGTTAGTAATTTTCTTAATACAGAGTCCTTATTCAATAGCCAGTTCTGGAGCTGTGTCTGCATCCACTGAAATCAATGAAATGCCACTGGGAGCAAGATCAGGCTAAATCACAGAAAATGAAGAACTAAGACTTGTTTCCTGTTGTGACATTTGAAATATGTAGGTTCCCTAAACCAATGCTTCAGTGGGGAAGAAAGGTCAACAGGAAGAAATTAGAGGAAATATAGTGCTCTATATGCTTTTCACACAGGACACAGATTTGCTCTATTTAGTGGGATAAATCAGTCTAAATGTAAAGTGTACTGTATTTTTTCAGTCGTATCACAGATATTTGACAGCCCAAGGCAAAAACCAGTACAAAATCTTACCTGGCTCTTTCACTCCTTTTCTCTCAGTCCTGAGCTTCTGATTCTGTTTGTATTTCCTCTTATCAAGTCTCGTGCAATCTCTTTCTGCAGTTTAGTACTAAAGATGCTGTTCCAAATTTTTTCATTCCTTAATGTGCATTACAGATATTTACAAGAACTGTAAGTATTCAGCTTTTACCCAATTAGCTTTTAGTTAATGCCTTTTTATTTAAAAATCTACTTCATCAACCACCGGCTCATTTTAGAAAGAAAGCCACAGTATAGAATGCCAGTTAGCTCCATTCTTGAGGAGTCAAATTTGCTTACACAGATTATCTTAGTCTATAAGGTGTACCACTAAATTTAACACTCGAGTCTCCAAGACTCATACGTCACAGAATGTCTCTGAAGTGTGAGGTCTTTATGAATAATCAGTAGGCTCTACTAAAGTATGCAGAATAAAAATTGATCCAAATCTGTTCTTCAAATACATCAGATTACACTGAAATTGAAAAAAATATACCCACCATATAAAGACTGTCGCATAGTGATTATTTCCTAGCACCCAAAACGGGGTTTATGCCATAATTTTCTTGGGAAATAGACAGCTTCCTTTATCCCATCAGATACAACTTTTCGTTTTTACGAAGGCAGCACATAGGAGAACATGGGACAGAGACTGCTACAGCTGATCAAGATGAGAGTTGAGTCCTGTCTTGTGTTTCCAGTATGGACAGCGTGGTGCGGGGTTAGTGAGAGGAGCTGCAGCAGGTAACATGTTCTTCAATAAGCATTGTGTAAGAATGAATATTTTGTCTTGGAAAAAAATTAGAAGTTTTTTTAAAATTACCTTTCCAATTCTGTGTAATTGAACAAACAGATAATCAAACACTAACTTCAATGTAAATTTGTCAATGGAACTAGAGTTGCTCACTGGCAGAATGAAGATGAATGCTTTAAATGTGGCTTAAAGCTGCCTTCTTTTTGGGCAGGGTGAGGATGCAGCCATTCACAGAGTGAGGACACTGCTACAGAAGTCATTATGAGCTACATCAAGCAGAACAACTTATTGCAGGGATTGCCTTTTTACGTAAGTTTGTAAAAGTTCGAAATGGCAGGCTCACACAGCTCATCTCTACACATTATTGCAACGTAAAGCAGCCTTGTCCTGATCATACTGAAGCAGCTATTTCCTCTTCTAGGTGAGGAAATGTACATATACAAGCAAAAATAGTGACTGACTGAAATTTGTTTCCAACTGTAAATGTCTGCATATGCAGATTAGGTATTGCCCTTGAAGACTTGGAGAGCAGTCAATGTGCTGCTTACGTGATATAAACAGAGTTATGCATAAGCAGCATCTGTTTTTCCAGGGTCTGTGCTACTCCAGCTTCCAAGTTGTTCAGACCAAGATTTTTCTTTTGCAGTTTCTTATCTGAGTTATCCTGCAGTTTCCTGATCACCCCCTTAATAACGCTTACCTCTGCAGCTCTAAAGTGATCCTTCCTCTAAAATCTTATAGGAATTTCACCCACGCACACCCATGACCATGCCAGTAACAGATGTTGCATCTCTACATTTCCAAGGTGCCATTGAAGCCCTCACTGTTCAGTCACTCTCTGAACTGTGTTTCATGTGAGCTGCAAGATTTCCTCCTGTTACAGGGTTGGTGTTTGTATGTGTGTGAATGTGTGTGCACGCATGTCTGTGTGTGTGTGTCTAAAGATCTGCTCTGTCACCTGCACACATCGGTATATCTGAAGCCAGTCACCTGCATCACCATGAAGTCTTCATTTTAATCAAGCTTTAAGAAAACATGAAAAACAAAACTTTGGCATTTGTATTAGATATGTGTGTAGAGAGAAACAAAGCATCCTCTTCTCCTCATAGGTAGGCTCAAGTTGAATACTTAAAACAGCTGTAGAAATAATATTTGCACACGTATAAGGAGTATTTATTTTGTGGATGTCAGCGGATGTGAAAATATTTGGTCTAATTCTGCAGAGGGCAATTTTGAAAACATTTTGTATGGTAGGATCCTTGATATTTATTAAAGGAATAGTATTCTTTAAAGATTATAAATGCAACATAATTGATCAGTAGTCATGGACTTGTTGCAGAAAATAAAGCATGCTGAAAGAATAAATATTTTAAAAGAAATGTTTTTTGTTATCTCAGCCAGTATCCTTTCTGTATGTACTAGTCTTTGTAAAGGGTCAAATTGGACAGTCTGGACCTTAATTCCCGTAATGCATCTCAAATAGTTCTTCTGCTAATGCCTATTCAACTAAAGAATGAGTCTATCCTAAAATTAACTGTGGTCCCAGGGTTTGGTTTTAACAGGATGGTTCCGTCTGTGGGTACTGTGTGGCTTCTGTGCAAGGAAGTGGGGTTTTCTATATGAAAGCAGTGGATCCACTGTATAGCTGAGGTAGGGGAGAAGATGGCAGGTGTCACATTTGGGGTTAGTCCACACTAGAAAAACTTGCCCAGAAAAATTATTACACAGGCTATGAGTGTAACTTTCAATGCCACTCTGCCAATGGCCTATGTAAACTAATGTACCTCCATTCATATTAGGATTTCTATCATTACAATGCATTGCATCAATACCTTTCATTTTTTGTTTCCAGATTTAAATCAACTGTCAGCATATATTAACCTCTGTACACATATTTTCATCTGGTTTCCTAGAGGAAAAAAAAATTGTGCAGTCATGCTATATGCAATAGTCCTTATAATAATTCCTGACCTTGTTAGCTGATTTTAATCAATCCCCAAAAAGCAGCAGAGATCTCAGACACAATTACTTTCCCACAGTTTTCATAAAGATGGATAAGCCAAGTACAGGAAAGACTTCCTGTTTATTGCCTGCATGGAGGGACAGCCTGCAATTCAGCCTTTATTACACTCAGCCTACACAGAAGAGGACCATTCTGAACATTTTGAATGCAGGAAATCAGCCTTTTATAATCCACACCGTATTAGATATTGGAGAATCTAACCATAAGACATGCAGCCACAGCAAAATGGACTTTTTGAGTCCAGCTGCTCATAGCAGATATCATAGTGTATCCCTGTATTAGTATCCACCCTATTAGTCTGGCAGCATCAACACCAGGGGTGCTTCCTCTTTTCTCTAGGCTGGCATAGCTAGAACCGCAGAACTTTCCAAGACAGACAAGCTTTTGCCTGCAATAAAATTTCTGAAGTCAAATTCACAAGTCATTTAAAAGTGCACATGGTGAGCAGGGTTGGGGTTCAGCTGTGAGAACCAGCAAGCAGTTAATTTCACTTCAGCCATGAGAGATAACTGGGCTCCTTACCAACTGGAGTGCACGCTTTGCCCCGTCAAAGCATAGGGGGGGTTGAATTGGGTGGCTTTTTTGTGTTTTTGTTTTGTTTATTTCTTACAGGGAAACTCACTGAAAGTTATCCATATCACACAGTGATGGATAGCTGGGAGGTATCATTGACTGGTGTAAGTTCCCAACTCAACTCTTGAGTCTTGCCCAATGCAAATAAAATATCTGCATACCCATAAACAACAAGAATAAAACTGCATTGAGGTTGCAAATGCCAAAATCAAGACCTGAAGAAACTTTACTTAAATAAGAGGGGTTTATTATTCACATTTTCCTGGTTAGACTTTTGAGAAATAGATGTACTGTATCAAAGTACTGGATGAAAAGATAGTACTGGATGAAAAGATGTACTGTATGAAAGCAAGACGACAGATTTTTATTATGGCTTCACAGAAAATCAGAACATACAAAATAACCAGCTCCAGAGAGTTTGGTTTCAAGGACAGATAAAAGATGTTCAGACACTACCACACTCAGCATCAGGGTGCCTGACTTTTGGACCCTTGGCTCTCAGGATAACACCTAGACACTGAGTGAGATACCCTGGAATAATACCCCAAGAATCTGTACATGTAGTATGCAAAGCTAGTTGGGGATGCTTAGGACATAGCTGTGCTACAAACCTAGTCATTCTCCATGATTACTTCATTCAGAGATTTTAAGTCTTCTCCCTCTGCCTGGAGGTATCCCTTTCTGACCAGAGGGTCAGACTTTTAAAACATGGCAGGAAAAACTCCCTTTACTGATCTCTTTCAATGTAATGGTTCAGCAGTAAGACTACTGCCTGAGAACGTTAGTGAGTTGGATTCAACTCCTTCATGACCAAATGGGAAGAGGATGGCTAAATCTTGAGCTCCAGAACAGTACACTCACACCCACCCCACCAGTAGGAACCTGTCAGGGCCCTGATGGCACTGGTAGGTCTCAATGGCCCTGAGCAGCCTCACCTGGGACCCCCACCTACACACTGCCCATGGACCAGGGCTCCATTTAAAGCTCAGGTTTGGGTGTTTAGTGCCTGAACTATCTAGTAGATGGATCTGCCTTCAGTTTTATCTCCTGCTTTGCTTCCTAGATGGATCCATATTGTGGCTCTGTCCCCAGTTGTGGCCCTACCTCCTGCTCCTCCTGACTGGATTCTTTGTACAAACTTTACACTGATTCATTGCTTCATCATGTCTAGGACTGTTAATGGAGCTGCATTGTGCTGTGACTGCTCTGTTCAGGTCTCGTGGCAAAGTACTCTGGCTAGTGAGAATACTGCCTGTGCTGCAGCCACCCTCAGCTCCAGGCTTTTTCTTCCCTTGAGCTGCTCCCTGAGAGCAACAGTGCTAAGCTTAATAACAACAGTAATGATATATGTAATGAAAAAGAAAGAAAAAAAAAACCAGAAAAATAAGTAATGCGCAATACTATTGCTCACCAGCCACTGACTGATGCCTAGACAGTAGTCGCCGATGGGGTTAAACTATGACAAGTGTTTACTTCAGGTGTGTCTTATATTGAGGGTAAATAGGGATGCTACGCGGCTGGTATGGACCGGGGCTGTAACAGCGCTTTGCCTTATCCAGCTCATCCCCTGCGCCGGGAGCCCCCCAGCCCCGGTATAACCGGACAGCCAGCAGAGCTGACAGTGCTATCCCAGCGATGTCATGCCAGGCATCATCCCCTTTCGATGCTTTGGGTGTTTAACAGACTCAGTTTTAGCTATTCTCTATTCACGGAAGCTGCTTTTCCCTTCACAGTCAGAGCCTGACAGCAAACGTTTGCGCTGTCACATAGAGTGACTCCTGCGTGTCAGGGTACTCGGTGCTTGGAAGGCTGCCATCGACATTCATCTTTCTTCATGCAGGCCGTGGAGTTGATTTTTGTTGCCCGGGTTCTACTTGGAAGAGGTAGATAGTCAGAGGTGCCCATCACCGCACGACTGTTCCCTCTCCACCTCTACCCCACGTTTGCCCCGGTGAGGGATGACGAGCGGTCAGCCCTGACACCGGCGGCCCTCAGAGGACGGGCGCTGCTCTGCGCCCCTTCCACCGGGCCGCCACTCCCCCGGCCCCGACTCCCTCCTCGGAGCCGGCCGCCCTTCCTCAGGCGCGGAGCGGCGCCGGGGGCTCTCCCGCTCGGTTCAGGCAGCGCCCCGAAGGGCTGGTAACGCCGGTGCGGCAAGGGGTCGCTCCTTCCCGCCGCCCCGGGAGGAAGTGACATGGTGGCAGCGAGGGAGAGGGAGGGGAGGCGAGGGGCGCCCTGTTGCCGGAGCGGAGCCGCCCGGCGGGTGGAGCCTGCCGGCCCCGCCCGAGCCGCCCGCCCGCTCCCGCCGCGTGCGAAGTAGTGGCAGCCG